>KZ651926.1:119561-136598 GCA_001010745.2 Gerris buenoi
AAAAAAAACACCCCGCCAAGTCTGTGGTCCAAAAAAGTTGTGAAATCAACTTTCTGTCCCGACAAGTGTTGTTGGCACTATCTCCTGACCCAACACTGTCAACTTAGATACTTTTCAGCTTCTTCTACTTGGCAGCGTGCCTTGCCATTTCCTGAAACTAGAATTTTATTATTCTTCAAACGCACCAATAAAATTTCTTGTTTCACCTTCACGTTTGCCACATGAGGTTTTTGTGGAAAGATAGTTGTTGACCTCATAGTCTTAGTTCTAGACAACTAGTACTAATATAATATCCAGCCGCATATTGGAGAGGAAAGCCTTTTAACAGTGTTGTTAAAGGCTCTTCTCGATGCCACAATGTCGATTGCTGTAAATCTTTCCCATTATCAAAAAACAAATAAAATAGAAATAAGTAATATTATACAAATTAAGCTTTCAAGGAATGACCCCATGCAACAACTACTTTCTTTTTTGAGGAAGCGTGGAATACAACCAGTTAACTTTGGGTAGTACTGTAGGCACACCGCCAAGGAGAAGAAGCTGAAAAGTATCTAAGTTGACAGTGTTGGGTCAGGAGATAGTGCTAACATCACTTGGCGGGACAGAAAGTTGATTTCACAACTTTTTTGGACCACAGACTTGGCGGGGTGTTTTTTTTNGACGTTATAAGAATGATGTGGAATTGAAAAGAAAAAAAATGAAGTTTGTTAACAGAAAAAAAATATAAATGCATATAAATCATAACTAGTTGCACTTGTATTTTTTTTTTACTCTTTAATATATTATTTAAAATATAAAATAGTTGATTTTCAGAATATAATTATGTCACATCTGACATGTAAAAATGTCTTTCCTAATAATGAATGATACAATGTCTTCGTTACCTCCGGTAAGCTTTGGATGAAATAAATATTTACTCAACCCTAAGGCAATTTTTGTAAAGAACTATGTATTTGTATTATGTCTGTAAAGTTCATGAAAATTATGTTTTATGAATGCTGATAGTTTATTTATAATAAAAGTTATCTTTTTCCTCGGAAATAATTTAGTGAATTAAATTTTTTATTTCTATTTTTAACTTATGTATGATCGCGCTTATCTCTGCAGGTCTATTATCAAACTTACTATATTGAAATAATAACTTAATCATAAGAATTAATAAGGGTTTAAGAATGTGTAACAATATTTAAAAAGCTCTTTCTAAAATTAAAATACAAATACAAATAATATTCTCGGTTTGACAGACGGTTAAGTTAATACTCCAAAATTTTATTAGGCAATGAAAAACTATTTAACTCAATCCAGCTATTATTGCTGAATTTTTAGCCTAATTAAAACCCGGTTGAAACCGAAGTCCAAATACCCAGATATCTGGTGAGTTCGAATCCCAGATATAGGTCCTACTTTTTACCATGAACTCATAAGACGTCGAGATAGAAATACAAAATGGCCAATCCCCCACTTTGAAGTTACTAAATGGTTTGTTGATCGAGACGTAAAAGAAATTTCTTTAGATTATTACTTCCCTATATTTTTTTATAATATAAATTAATAAAATTATGTATACATTCCTTTGCCTAAATATCTATCAAGACAAAGGGATGTTTCGGATGTTTAGTCCAATGTACTTCGCAACAAAAGAATATCACACTCTTAATTTAATAAAGGGAGTAAAAGTCGAAAGTAGAACATAGTGCAAACCTTTTTGTTGTTCCCTTGATTGTTACTCCCTTCTTTTTTTATAAGAAGAGTTGCAGTCTAAAGAAGTTCCACTTTTAATCGCATTTACGATTTTTTTTCCACGAAGTAAACCCTGCTTACCGTGATATTTGTTTTTGTTTTTCCATAAAATTAAATTTATTTCCTTAATTTAGATATAAAATGTCGACACCTCGAATCCCGGAAGCGTAGACTCAAAGAAATTCAAAATGAATAGATCTTAAACAACACAGTGAATATCCACTAAACATTGTGATATTGGATTAAGGTTTAGACGCAAGGTAGATTAAAAGCAAATTTGTATATTTTTTATCAAAAGATTGAATTATTATGGACGCGCTTGAGGAGCATGACAGCTCTATCACTCTTATTATTGATTTAACTATCACAAGTAAATTGTTTCATATTGATATTTATTATCGGTAAATGTTCAGTATTCATTGACGTGATCAATGTTTATAATATCTATATTATATTGGCACTGAGATACACTGAAGTATATAATAGCAGTATTTCCATTCCATGAATTTCATTGCATTTCAACGTTTGCTTTATTCCCATAATTTATTTTTTCCACTGTTGTTCTTCATTGAGATAATTTTATTACAGTTTTTATTTTATAGTGTTTCCCTAAACTGTAATCAGTGTAATTGTACCACTATGTTTTTTTTTAATCCGATACTATAAAAGTTTAAAAATCCATTTTTCAATTCATTGTTGGTTGTATATCATTCTACTTACTCTGATTGACCATCTTAATTGAAAGGAAAATAAAAGTTTTTTTTCTTTGTGACCATATTGTATCATTATGGTTAATTTACAGCATGAGATATGATCTGAATGATATCTCTTTAGAAGTTCTTCCTTCCCTTTCACCTGTTGTACCTTTTTTTAAAGATTTGATTTTGGACCCTTTTTACTTTGAAAAGCGTTTCTACGTACAATGAATAGAATAGAGGTCTAGCCCTAACCAAGGGAAGAAGTAAGTCCTTTTTCCACTCTCTCTTTCTTTCTTTTTTTCATCAGGGTCCGAGTGAAGCCAATTTCGTCGCTTCCCCATGCCTCCCTCGTCATCTTTCTCCTTCTTTATACCGAAGACTTGTCATAAGAAGATTAACGATCATACCCCTTCTATCCATTCTTCTTTTCCTGCCGCGACTTCTTCACCCAAAATGAAGATGTAAATAAGTGCTTCCATCAATCCATTCTTCCCTTCCTTTAAGATCTTACTTTATTCATAATTTAACTCATCCTTCTTTCTAAACCTCCTCCAATTTTTTCTCCTTTACATTTCCCTTCTCGACTTTCTCGGTATAACGTCATTTTCACTATCCCCCCCGTGGAGCTGCCTTAAAAAAAAAGTCTTGAATTTTTACCCCTCGGAAATTCAACCCCTCACTTTACATCTTCTATGATAATTGGCAATTGTCACAAAGATGAAGGGGAGAAATCGTGGAAATTGTAATTTAATTTCATCGAGTCAGACTTATTCCCTGTTTCCACTCTTAACCAAAAAAAGGATAACTTAATTAAAATTATATTGGATCATCGCTTAATTTATTATTTTTAAAAATCATATTTTTTCTTCCTCCTTTGTTTAAATAATTGTTTATTTAAATTATAGTGTTATTGGACTGAAAATAAAATAACCAATATTCTTTCTTAACAGGCTCAGGAGAAATATGGGGAGAATAATCACCTTCCAGGTTCATATCAGCATTTTTCACTTTTAAATATCCGATTTTTCTTTGCATTAAACTATTCATGAGCATTGCCCCAAGCTTGCTGTTATTTGTGTCATTGTCATTCCACAATTTTATAGGAATGTGGTGTATTCTACAACATTGTGTGTCCGGCTTACCCAGGATTACTTTTCATCATTTTCTTTTCACCGATCAACTCAACATAAGTAGATAGGGAATCTTAATAAGATAAATACAATACACTTATTTAACAAGCAAGCACGATGCGTATGTGCCCAGTGCCCAAGAACTTAAGAACATTGGGGGAGCAAAAGGCTGCGTTGGCTAAACTCATTTTTTTTAAAAAAGGTGGGGAGGGTAATCGTCTTGGCTGCCCAGGGTGCAGTGAATGTTTAAAACGGACCTGAAAAGACAGCTCGCTTTCGCTTCCAATATTTGAAAATACCAATATTTGACTTACCAATGTATACATTTTACAAGCTATCATTTGTGATTAGGGAGGCATCGTCGAAGGTGGCAATTTTGATCCTAGGACTTATTATCTAATCATTTCTATTTCTATTTAAAGTTTGTGGCTGTGTTAGATTTTTATCCAATTATCTTACCTTAGACATTTTTGATCCGGGTGTCGAAGCCTTGAATTCTAATGGCTCTATTCCACAGGAAAGCGTTTTTCTTGACAAGATGATTACTGGTGATTATGTGTCGAAGTTATGTTAGACCTATTTCGTAAAAGAATATCCTTGATCTTCTTAGAGAATATTATGGTATTATTAGGTACTGAGTAAATAATAACGCACATCTAAGGAATAATCAGTATTGTCTGTCCACAAGAATAATTAAAAATTTAGAAAAAAGAAAACGGTTTTGGTTGATTATATTTCCCCTCAAGCAACTGATAAAAACCGGTAAAGTCGAAACCGGGTTTTTTTTAATTTTAAATTATTCTTGTGGTCAGACAATACACTGATTATTCCTTAGATTTGCGTTATTATTCATTTAGTACCTAATAATACCATAATGTTATCTAGGTAGGTACCATAAAATCTCCGTCAAATCTACTAATGAATTATTAGAGAATGAATTCTTAAATTTATGAGAATTCTTAATGAGAATGAATTCTTAAATTTATTCTTTTTTCATATCATGAACATAACATAACCGTTTCACTAATAAATTAATAGTAAGTGTCATCTGGTGCTAGCATGAAAATAAATATTATTTCTAACAGCTCTATTTGTTTCAACTTATACGATGCGTATACTTAGTTCTAACAAATTTCCCTGATCAGTTTTTGATAATTAGTTTATGTAGATTTAAAGCCCACTGGCAGGTTAAAGATAATAATTCAGGAAGATAATGTTCACTATTAATTTTTAGTGCAGAGTTCTTGATCAAACCCAGACCTTCTTCAGATTCTTGTTCTAAATTTGCTTCATATGGCTCTTCTTTGTTTATTTGGATAAAAAAGTGTTAATGATTAACTTCTAGATGAAGAAGAAAGGAAAGTAAATTAGTGATAAGGGTTGACACGGGATTAAACCCTTGTAAACTATGTTTAGAAGCCAATAAAGCACCGAGGTCTAAGGAAGAAGTAAGAAAACCCTGGGGTGATGGGATAGAGGCTTGGCATCTACATCAATCTAGCCTCGCAACTAATTAGCCAACTGTCCAAAGACTTAGACCTCGACACAATAACTCCCGTCCTCCTGCTTTACAAACTGCATACAAACTACCCTATCCCCGATATTACAACATTAATCAACCATCTTCTTGTCTTACTTTGTATTAAATCTCCTTCTTGATTTTGCCTCCTGGAAAATTCATTCGATCTGACAATTGACGTATAACTTCACCTAGAACTATATCATCCGTGAAGACAAGTTTCTAACGCGGAAACTCCCTTTTCATCGTTTCCAAAACTTTACTACAGTAATCAAACTTTACTATAATGAAAAATCTGCCAATTAGTGTGGCACATAACTTCCTCGCGTCCTATTTCGTATACTTTAATAATTTTATACTCCAGCCAATACTACAGCCTACAGCCAATTATTGCCAATTTTAATTAATTTATTAAAGTCAAAATTGTTTTGTTTTTTTAGACAGTTGCAATTAATTTGGGGCAGTCTGCGGGCTGCTTTTGACAACCCATCAAAATTTCATAAAAATCAGATGAGAACCTTTAAAGATAAGGGTGTTACTAAATGCATGTTAGAGCGCATGTGGAAGAGAGACATAAATATAAGCGCAGAAGGCTGAAACTTATATGGGACAAAAGATGGGCTAATTATGACCTACCACCCAAATTTCATTAAAATTGGACGTGTAGTTTTTAAGATATGTTGGTTCGCAAAAATCGAAGGACAGACTGACAGACAGACACGGAACCAAAAATGTTCCCTGATGTCTGAAACAGATTTCTGTCTTGGAATTTTAGAATCGGAGACCTAAAATTTTTTCGTTCTTCAGAACGATCACATAGCTTCCGTTACCTTCGGTAAGCTCGGAAGCAATAAAAATAATTAATATAAAAATGCATTTTTGAAAACTGGTCTTATTTTTAAATTTATTTATTTATTAATTTTTTATTTTTTTATTTTGCTTCCTTGCTTACCGAAGGTAACGGAAGGGTAAAATACCAATACAAAATTTGGGGAAGTGAAATAAGGGAAGTGGTTCAAAATTGGGGTAATAGGTGTGCGAACTTACAAAGCAAAGTAATATAAGACCAGTAAAAAGGAGGAAAACAATAAATAATTAAACAATAATCCTTGGTGAAAGAATAAAATCATTAAAGTACGCGATAGGACGCGAGGATGCTATGTGCCGCACTAAATGACAGATTATTATAAACCATACATAATCAATTAAAATGTTTTAACTTTCTTCAAGTAAAAAACTTTCTAAGTATGAAATAAAAAATCATAAATTAAAGAAAATTTTCGTCTGGAGTTTTCTATTTCAGTTTTCACTGCAAAGTAGAGGGTATTATAAATTGTTAAAAAAAGAAATTCTCGTAACTCAACTGGATATATTTTGGAAAAACAATAAAAACCTTTTAATGGAGTTGGATAAGAGCGTCAGAGGATTGTCCAAGCCAGGAGAGTGGGTTTCCTCCCAAATCTACTCTACATGAATACTTTTCTTGGTTAATAGCTTTTTGGTTTTATGGTAGTTACAATGTTTATTACAATGATTATAATGGTTGGTACATTAAGTTATGTCAAACCTTTAATGGCAGGGCTTTCGGTTAACGTAAATTACATTTGTACAATACAAATGTAGAAGAGAAGTATAAGACGATTATTTTATAGGTTGTACTACGCAGGCCAGTTTGTTATCCATGCTTGGTTTAGTCTATACAGGATGTGCAGTTATCTCTAGAAAGAGCTCTAGAGCCCTCGCTACAAACCTGCAGACCATTCCACAGCCTCTATTGGCCACCTTAGTACCAGCACGACCTCTAGTGAGTCTTCTCACTCGTTCCCTTACTTTTCTCTTTATCTCCGTACCCATATAAATTTTTAAAAAGCTCAAGAAGCCTATACTAGTTTACGAGTTCGGAATGTTCTAGAATTCTTCAGTGTCCCCCTCTCCACTACCTATCATTGAGTCTAAAGGAAAATTTCATGAATATATCCTAATTAAATATGTCTTCAAGTAACGTTTAACGATAACTTGAGAATAAGTTGACCGGTATGGTTGAAATTTGGTATACATACACCTTAACTAATGCTTAATTATCCGCCCAAGAGTTCGCATGCAATGCTTAAACAAGAGCTTTAAATGTGCACTTGGAATTTTAGGAAAGAAAAAGATTCTAACATTACCTATTCGCTAAGACGATCATTTTTTTCGAATATAATTGCTTATTATAACCACCAGCTCTACCATTATTAAGTGAAAATACAGCTAAAATTAATGATGTATAGAGAAAAAAATAAAATAAACTTGATACAAGCATAAGATTTTTTGTAGTTGCTTAATACATTTTATATTTGTCACATAGTTGAAATAGAGATGATCGGGGTGTGTAAGTAATAGTAGCAAGGCAACGTTCTCCCCCCACAATATGGCTCTCTATCACAATCATCCTCTTTAACTATCAACTAATCTTAATTAACTATTTGCTTAATATTATTCGAACTCTCACACTCACACGTACAAAATGTGGCATTTAGTATATAATTGAATAATCTTGGAAAAATTAGGTAAAAACAACTCTAGATTTCAAAAAGAGAACAGGAGCCTCAAACTAGAAATGTTGTAAAAGCTTTTTTGGGAAGCAATAATTTACTTGAAAGGAACATTTTAAAAATTGTATCCGTGCCGACGCCGGCACGGTGTCGGCCTAGTGTGAAGAGTCTCATTTACTTTTTAACCCTTTCGTCGTGTACCCGGCGTCGTTAAAACGACAATCGGGTAAGTGTGAAACGAGCCTTAGCTGTGTGGAAACTGAACAGAATACAACTTAACATGACTTCCTCTGTCATATGAACGTGGACATGGAAAAATTCAATTTGCCATAGAAATTTAAGAGAAGGAATGTCTACTTTTTCTGAATGTACCGCTCCAGAAAGAAAGCCCGATAAAGGCTGCATCAGGCCATTTGTATCATCCCAAAAATGGATTAATGCTTTTTTTTAAGTTGCATTTTACATTTAGGCCAAGAGCGTTAGCTAAAAAAAGGCCATTAACCTTTATGTTGACAATTTAAAGCCCTACAAATTTGATAATATCTATTTTTGTGGTATCTGTAGTATTTTTATGTTTTGTATTTTGAAAGTGACATGTTGTCAAGTGTCAATCTTTTTTTATGATGTGATAATAAACTATTCTTAAAGCCACTATAAAGGATACTTCATTATGGCGACGAGAAAAGGGCGAAAACCACGGAATATCAGGCAAGAATCTCCAGATGATGGTGAACATGACGGAGCGGCACCGTCAAAAGAATCTCACCAAAAGAAACGGAGTCAAAGAAGATCGGCTGTGTCAGATCCGGACTTCGATGACAGAACACAACCAGATACGCAGAATGATCAAGGTCAGTCGGGTTTGATGTCTAATGATGGGCAATCGGGGTTAGCACTGCCCAGGGGGGTATTATTAAAAGATTTTAAATTTTGCCCCTTCGACCCATCTATGGAGGAGTGGGAATATTACATCAGTCGGTTCGAAACAGTACTAATGTTATTTGGACTGAGCAGTAATATTTACTCCCAAGCTAAAGCTATTATTTTACTATCAAAAATAGGACCTATATCTTATAAGCTATTAATTGACCATTTTAAACCAAGAGACATTCGTAATGTTAAATACGGAGAATTAAAGGGTATGCTAGAGAGATACTATGGAAAACAAATCTTTATTCAGAGTGAGCGAAGAGAATTTAGTTTAACATATCGCCAAGTGGACGAATCCATACAAAAATTTGTAAACAAATTAAGAGCTATAGGAGGAAGATGTAATTTCGGAAACACATATGAGGAAAGAATCAGAGACCAAATTCTTGTTGCCATTAATGAAAGAAAATGGCAGCACGAATTAATAAAGCAATTTTCTTCGAATGATGCAACGTTAAAAGAAGTGGAAGGGACAGCTATGCTTCTTGAACAAGCCGCGACTCAACATAAGAGGTTGAAAGATTTAGAGAGTGGAGGATCCAATCGGTTAGGGTAGAACAAATAAATGAAGTTCAGGGGCGTAAGATAGTTAAAGGTAATAAGGGTGATAATAAGAAACCTAGAACCTTAGATCGAGAGAAAGACTGTTTAGCTTGTGGCTGGAATAAGCATAAGATCGGAGTAAACTGTCCAGCTAAAAACGAAACTTGTAGGGCTTGTAACCAGAGAAACCATTTTGCACGAGTTTGTGTAAATAAAGGAAGAGCTGTTATCTTGAGGAAGTCTGAAAAAGATATTAGGAATATTGAACAGGGAGAAAATAGCGAGTCAGAAGAGGAAGTTTCAGAATTCATTAGGAGAGTTGGTAAACAGAAAGCTAACCGAGTCATGCTGACAATAAATATAAATTCTAAAGATATAGTGATGCTCTATGATCCCGGAGCGTCCACTACTGTAATTAGTGAAGAAGTTAGGAAGTTGATTCGCTCACCACATTTATCACCGGCCCCAAATTTAAAAGCATATACGGGGGTCCCAGTTCGTACTTTGGGAATAGCTAAAGTTGTGGTTCGGGCCTTTGGTCAAAAAAAGAAATTTAATGTAACCGTTATACCGGATAAAGAGATTTCGCTTTTTGGGTTAGATTGGGTTTTAGAATTTGGATTGCCACTTCCAGAGGGGGCTGTTTTGCGCAATATAGAAATTCAATCAAAGAATGAAAACATAGAGGAAACTTTGAAAGATTTTAAGGAGCTTTTTGAGCCAATATTAGGTAAAATAAAGGGATTCAAGGCTAGAATCCATTTATCAGAGAAAGCAGTGCCAAAGGTGTTCAAGGTTCGACCAGTACCATTTGCGTTGAAGAAGTTAGTAGAAGCGGAGTTGACCAGGCTGGTTGAAATTGGAGTGATAGAGCAGGTAGACCCAACAAAAAGTCCTGTGCAGTGGGCCTCCCCTATAGTTACTGTTGTCAAGCTTACAGGGAAGGTCCGTATCTGTGGTGATTTTAAAGTTTCTATAAATCCATTTGTTCTTTTAGAGAAATACCCACTGCCACGGTTCGAGGAAATAACTGCCAAGTTAAGTGGGGGAAGATATTATTCTGTAATATACCTTAAAGATGCTTATTTACAGTTAGAAGTGGATGAAAACTATCAAAGCTTACTAACTATAGCGACACATCCTGGTTATTTTAAGTATAAAAGGTTACCATTCGGAGTAAATTTGGCCCCTGCATTGTTTCAAAGAACTATGGACAAGATTTTAGCTGGAGTAAACGGTATAGCGTGCTATTTAGATGACATCATCATAGTTGGAAGCACCATCGAGGAGCACAATATGCGGCTAAGGGATGTTTTAGTAAAGCTGAAAGAAACTGGCATTCGTATACAAAAGGAGAAGTGTAAGTGGTTACAAAAAGAAGTAACATACCTGGGACATAACATCGACAGCGAGGGAGTACATCCGACTAATGAGCACGTAGCAGCAATAAAAAATTTAAAACGGCCCTCAATTGTATCAGAGCTTAGATCATTTATAGGGTTGGTGAACTATTACGGTAGTTTCGTCCCACATTTGCAATCTTTATGCGCCCCATTACATAGATTAACTAAAAAAGGAGTGTTGTGGTCGTGGACAAATCAAGAAGAAAGCGCATTTATTAAATTACGGAATTGTTTATCGTCATCACTCACATTAGTACATTTTGATGAGAAGATGCCATTAGTGTTAAGTTCTGATGCAAGTGGGGTGGAGCTAGGCGCAGTATTAGCTCACAGATTCCCAGATAATACAGAGAGGCCAATAGCGTTTGTGTCTAGAAAATTGACTCCAACAGAAACACGATATGCTACAATAGAGAAAGAAGCTTTAGCGATAATTTGTGGCTTTTCTAAATTTAACCAGTATTTGTTTGGGACAAAATTCGTAATCAAAACAGATCATCGACCATTGGAATTCATTTTCGGGGAGGGAAAAGAAATTCCTAAGACTACAACCAACAGAATTGCCCAATGGGCTCTCTTCCTATCAGCTTACTGCTACAGTATTGAATACAAACAAGGTAAAGATAATGCGCCTGCGGACGCTTTATCTAGATTACCAAATGAGACAGAAGAACCTTCAGACATTGAAGCTGTAGGAGATTTGGCGAATGGACACCTGTTTCATTTGAGAATGGCGGATCTGGTCGTTACAAGGAAAGAACTTCAGCGTGCTACTGCTCGGGATAAGGTGTTGAAAAAAGTTGCACAATTTATGCAGACAGGTTGGCCAGAAAATAAGAGAGAAATAGCACAAGAATTGTGGTCTTATTTTGAGAAGAAAGAGGAGTTATCGATGGAAGAACAGGTCATCTTATGGTTGGGAAGAATCGTGGTTCCAGAAGAAATGAGGTCAACAATGCTAGGTATATTACACGAAGGACACCCAGGAACCACAGCTATGAAGAGTTCGGCAAAATTTTATTTTTGGTGGCCAGCCTTAGATAGGGATATAGAAGATTTCGTAAAGCTGTGTGTAGCATGCCAAGAGAATAGATCGCGAGAACCTGAATGCCCACTTTTTTCTTGGACAATCCCACCAAAACCATGGGCTAGGATCCACATCGATTACGCTGGGCCTTTTTTGGGCAAGTATTGGCTTATCGTTGGAGATGCCTTCTCTAAATGGTTGGAGATATACCACACTAATTCACCAAACAGTCACCAAACTATCAAAATTCTTCGCGAAATATTCGTAAGATTTGGCCTGCCAGGAAGCTTAGTATCGGACAATGGTCCACAATTTAGCTCTACGGAATTTAAGGCATTCTGTAAAAATAATGGGATAAAGCAGATTTTGATAACACCTTACCATCCTCGCTCAAATGGTTTGGCCGAAAGGTTTGTGAGGACGTTCAAAGAAAAGATGAAAACAGCTAAAAAGGCAGGCACCGAGTTGGACTTAGGATTGCAGCAGTTCCTTCTTGCAAATAGAAATACACCTAATAGAGCTACTGGAAGAACTCCTTCTTAACTGTTACTAGGTCACCGCGTGGTAACACGACTTGATCTCCTGAAGCCTGACGTAACACGGTCTATGGACATAGAAATGGTTCGACAGAAAATCTTCCATGATAAAGGTCCAAGAACGAAAAATAAGTTTTTTTCAGTGGGAGATAGAGTATGGGCTTTGCGAAAGNCTATAACCTTAGATCGAGAGAAAGACTGTTTAGCTTGTGGCTGGAATAAGCATAAGATCGGAGTAAACTGTCCAGCTAAAAACGAAACTTGTAGGACTTGTAACCAGAGAAACCATTTTGCACGAGTTTGTGTAAATAAAGGAAGAGCTGTTATCTTGAGGAAGTCAGAAAAAGATATTAGGAATATTGAACAGGGAGAAAATAGCGAGTCAGAAGAGGAAGTTTCAGAATTCATTAGGAGAGTTGGTAAACAGAAAGCTAACCGAGTCATGCTGACAATAAATATAAATTCTAAAGATATAGTGATGCTCTATGATCCCGGAGCGTCCACTACTGTAATTAGTGAAGAAGTTAGGAAGTTGATTCGCTCACCACATTTATCACCGGCCCCAAATTTAAAAGCATATACGGGGGTCCCAGTTCGTACTTTGGGAATAGCTAAAGTTGTGGTTCGGGCCTTTGGTCAAAAAAAGAAATTTAATGTAACCGTTATACCGGATAAAGAGATTTCGCTTTTTGGGTTAGATTGGGTTTTAGAATTTGGATTGCCACTTCCAGAGGGGGCTGTTTTGCGCAATATAGAAATTCAATCAAAGAATGAAAACATAGAGGAAACTTTGAAAGATTTTAAGGAGCTTTTTGAGCCAATATTAGGTAAAATAAAGGGATTCAAGGCTAGAATCCATTTATCAGAGAAAGCAGTGCCAAAGGTGTTCAAGGTTCGACCAGTACCATTTGCGTTGAAGAAGTTAGTAGAAGCGGAGTTGACCAGGCTGGTTGAAATTGGAGTGATAGAGCAGGTAGACCCAACAAAAAGTCCTGTGCAGTGGGCCTCCCCTATAGTTACTGTTGTCAAGCCTACAGGGAAGGTCCGTATCTGTGGTGATTTTAAAGTTTCTATAAATCCATTTGTTCTTTTAGAGAAATACCCACTGCCACGGTTCGAGGAAATAACTGCCAAGTTAAGTGGGGGACGATATTATTCTGTAATAGACCTTAAAGATGCTTATTTACAGTTAGAAGTGGATGAAAACTATCAAAGCTTACTAACTATAGCGACACATCCTGGTTATTTTAAGTATAAAAGGTTACCATTCGGAGTAAATTTGGCCCCTGCATTGTTTCAAAGAACTATGGACAAGATTTTAGCTGGAGTAAACGGTATAGCGTGCTATTTAGATGACATCATCATAGTTGGAAGCACCATCGAGGAGCACAATATGCGGCTAAGGGATGTTTTAGTAAAGCTGAAAGAAACTGGCATTCGTATACAAAAGGAGAAGTGTAAGTGGTTACAAAAAGAAGTAACATACCTGGGACATAACATCGACAGCGAGGGAGTACATCCGACTAATGAGCACGTAGCAGCAATAAAAAATTTAAAACGGCCCTCAATTGTATCAGAGCTTAGATCATTTATAGGGTTGGTGAACTATTACGGTAGTTTCGTCCCACATTTGCAATCTTTATGCGCCCCATTACATAGATTAACTAAAAAAGGAGTGTTGTGGTCGTGGACAAATCAAGAAGAAAGCGCATTTATTAAATTACGGAATTGTTTATCGTCATCACTCACATTAGTACATTTTGATGAGAAGATGCCATTAGTGTTAAGTTCTGATGCAAGTGGGGTGGAGCTAGGCGCAGTATTAGCTCACAGATTCCCAGATAATACAGAGAGGCCAATAGCGTTTGTGTCTAGAAAATTGACTCCAACAGAAACACGATATGCTACAATAGAGAAAGAAGCTTTAGCGATAATTTGTGGCTTTTCTAAATTTAACCAGTATTTGTTTGGGACAAAATTCGTAATCAAAACAGATCATCGACCATTGGAATTCATTTTCGGGGAGGGAAAAGAAATTCCTAAGACTACAACCAACAGAATTGCCCAATGGGCTCTCTTCCTATCAGCTTACTGCTACAGTATTGAATACAAACAAGGTAAAGATAATGCGCCTGCGGACGCTTTATCTAGATTACCAAATGAGACAGAAGAACCTTCAGACATTGAAGCTGTAGGAGATTTGGCGAATGGACACCTGTTTCATTTGAGAATGGCGGATCTGGTCGTTACAAGGAAAGAACTTCAGCGTGCTACTGCTCGGGATAAGGTGTTGAAAAAAGTTGCACAATTTATGCAGACAGGTTGGCCAGAAAATAAGAGAGAAATAGCACAAGAATTGTGGTCTTATTTTGAGAAGAAAGAGGAGTTATCGATGGAAGAACAGGTCATCTTATGGTTGGGAAGAATCGTGGTTCCAGAAGAAATGAGGTCAACAATGCTAGGTATATTGCACGAAGGACACCCAGGAACCACAGCTATGAAGAGTTCGGCAAAATTTTATTTTTGGTGGCCAGCCTTAGATAGGGATATAGAAGATTTCGTAAAGCTGTGTGTAGCATGCCAAGAGAATAGATCGCGAGAACCTGAATGCCCACTTTTTTCTTGGACAATCCCACCAAAACCATGGGCTAGGATCCACATCGATTACGCTGGGCCTTTTTTGGGCAAGTATTGGCTTATCGTTGGAGATGCCTTCTCTAAATGGTTGGAGATATACCACACTAATTCACCAAACAGTCACCAAACTATCAAAATTCTTCGCGAAATATTCGTAAGATTTGGCCTGCCAGGAAGCTTAGTATCGGACAATGGTCCACAATTTAGCTCTACGGAATTTAAGGCATTCTGTAAAAATAATGGGATAAAGCAGATTTTGATAACACCTTACCATCCTCGCTCAAATGGTTTGGCCGAAAGGTTTGTGAGGACGTTCAAAGAAAAGATGAAAACAGCTAAAAAGGCAGGCACCGAGTTGGACTTAGGATTGCAGCAGTTCCTTCTTGCAAATAGAAATACACCTAATAGAGCTACTGGAAGAACTCCTTCTTAACTGTTACTAGGTCACCGCGTGGTAACACGACTTGATCTCCTGAAGCCTGACGTAACACGGTCTATGGACATAGAAATGGTTCGACAGAAAATCTTCCATGATAAAGGTCCAAGAACGAAAAATAAGTTTTTTTCAGTGGGAGATAGAGTATGGGCTTTGCGAAAGGATGGAAAAGGCTACGAAGAAGGAGAAGTCGTGGGACAAACTGGCGACCTCTCGTACAGAGTGAGAATTGGTGATACCATACAGCGGAAGCATGGTGACCAACTTCGAGAGAACATCTCAGCTTTTGAAAAAGGGGGGAAAATGTAGTATTTTTATGTTTTGTATTTTGAAAGTGACATGTTGTCAAGTGTCATTCTTTTTTTATGATGTGATAATAAACTATTCTTAAAGCCACTATAAAGGATACTTCAGTATCATCGATGAGAACGAACTTATTGGCAAAAAACCGAATTTTGTTCCCTTTTTTCAAAATGGCGGCCAACGCCGACCTCTCTCGAGGGGGAAAACTTAGTATGTTCATCAGGGAACCAAAATAAAGCCATAAACCAAAATTCAGCTTTATCCGAATTTTTCAAAGTCTCTGGCTCTTGGCCTCATTAGAAATAACAAAAAAAATCACAGGGAAGTACTTGCGTCCAAGTACTTTTTAGGGTTTTGTAGATGATTAAGCATGCCCATTATGTAATTATGCTTTTTTTCTTCGACCTCAAGAAAAGATCCCTGGTTCGATCCCCCGGGGGATCACAATGATTTTTATCGGTAATAAAAACAAGATAAATAAAATCTTTTCAGGAAATTATCATCGCCCCACCACAAGGTATTAGCATGAATTATTTCATAATTTTAGGACTAGCCCTAATAGTGTGGAACGGGGGGGACATTTTTTTAGTGAAATTTTGGCGCTAAACGCGATTTCGGCGGTAAAAAGCACAGTAATCATAAACAGCTATATATATTTGTAATCTGCTTTCAGTGGCTTTCATTTGATACCCATCTCAAAAATTAAAATAAATAAAAATTTTGCCCCAGTGCGCACATAAAATTTGCTATTTTTAAAAATTCAAAAATCCGGCCCGTTATTTTCATCGCCTCACCAAAAGGTATTATCATGAATTATTTCACAAATTTAGGACTAGCCCTAATAGGGTGGAACGGGGGGGGGGACATATTTTTTTGGGTGTATATTTTGATTTATTTTCCCAATAAGGAATATAGATTTGTGTCCCACTCTTCAACAGCTTTCATTTGATACCCAACTCAAAATTTAAAAAAAAAAAAAAATTTTGGGCGCACTTCAAATTTTCGCGCCTAAAATTGACAATTTTTAAAAATTTGGGATACACTCCCGGAATTTGCATCTCCCTAACACAGGGTATTAGCATGAATTATTTTGAAATTTTAGGACCAGCCTATATAATAAATATAGTGGTTGGGTGTGGATTTTCTAAGTATATTTTGATTTATTACTTGTTTAGTTAGGTACTTGTTTATTTATTACTTGTTTATTAATTACAATTAATTGTTGATTTATTACTTGTTTAGTTAGGTACTTGTTTAGATGGTTACTCCCATTGTTGGTTACTCCCCAAAAGTGAGTATCCAAGTCCTGGTTACTCACCAAACTCACCAAAGTCCCAGATAGTGCACCTAATGTTTTTCTACAATTTTTTTTACAATACAATACTATATTACTGTTACACTAAACACGCAATAATAAAATAAAAAAAAAACTAAAGATATAAAAATAAATAGAACTTACCCTGTAAGAATTTGTAAAGATCCCAATTAGATTTATCTTCGGTTAATTTATAAACATCTCTTAGGGTTAAATCGATTAACACGTCCATTTGAGTTTTATTTAAAAATCTGAATAAATTTAAATCACACAATTAAACGCAGAC
>KZ651926.1:143335-156359 GCA_001010745.2 Gerris buenoi
AATTATTAGATGAAAGGTTACATAAGATTTGGATCTGTCTCGTTTTTTTTTTAATCTGTCGAAATGTTTTTGATATTTCACACGAATTAAAGTATCAATTTAGCAAAAGTTAAGGAGCGTAGACGGTTCAAATTAATCTGGGGCTATCGGCGGGTTACTTTCGATAGACTATAAAAGTTTCATTCAAATCAGGTCAGTACTTTTGAAGCTAAATAAAAATTTGTGTTTGCGCACAAGTGGAAGAGAAACAAATAGGCGCAGAAGATTAAAACGTATATATGGGACCAACAATGGGCTAATGATGATCTATCACCCTAATTTCATGAAAATGGAACATGTAATTTTTAAGATATGTAGGTTCGAAAAAATTGAATGTCAGATCGACACGGAACCAAAAATGTTCCCTGATGTCTGAAACGGATTTCTGTCTTGGAATTTTTTAAACCGGAGACCCAAACATTTTTCGTTCTTCAGAACGATCACACCGCTTCCGTTACCTTTGGTAACCTCGGAAGCAATAAATAATAAACTCATTTTATTAAACTAGTAAGGTAGGTTGTGGTAACCATGGAAACCAATGTTGACAACAGGAGAGAGAAGGATTATTTGTTAACACATATTTTTATTCTTGTTCTTTTCTTGTGATTTGTTCAAGTAAAAACAAAATACACTTCTTAAACTTTCATTTGTGTTCTGCTAATTTAGTTCCCTAAACTTGTTACCCCGAACGTCAAAAATGGATGCAACATTAGGAATAGGTAAATATGAATTCAATTCCAAATACATTAAGTGTTGCTCATGTAGCTGTCAAACTACCAACCTTTTGGAACAATGACCTGGGATCTGGTTTCAGCAGGTAGAAGCCCAGTTTGAATTAAGTCGTGTAAGCGATGCTAAGACTAAATACTATCATCTACTTACAGCGTTAGACCCAAACATTTTAACTTTAGTAACTGATCTGCTAAAATGATCGGCACCACCAGGATATATTGTACTAAAGGCCGCTCTGATCAAACGGTGTTCGGATAGTGAAGAAACAAAAATAAATAAACTTTTATCCGGCATCGAACTCGGCGACAAGAAGCCATCACAATTACTTCGAGAAATACACTCTATGGCAGGAATACATTTTTCATATAGCACCATAAAACAACTTTGGATGCAAAAGCTCCCAGTTCCTACTCAAGCGATTTTGCAAGTAAGCAGTGAACCAATTGACAAAACTACCCGAGATGGCTGATAAAATAGTAGAAGTAGCTAATCCATCCATCATCAGTACTGCACAGAGTAACCCCAGCACTAGCCAGGAGATTTCTAAAGAGCAAACAAGCGCCCTGCAAGCAGAAATTGAAGCCTTAGGCTCACATTCCAGGATTCGCGCCAGGTCACCATGGCGTAGGAGTAAGTCTCCACAAAGATATAGAGAAGGGGGTTCGCGTAAACGAGACTCTAGCAACTATAATTTTTGTTGATACTACCGCCACCGCACTCACAGTGCAAGAGCGAGGAGGTGCACTCCTCCATGTTCTTTTAAGAATCACCCGGAAAACTGAAACGGCCGGAGTCAGTGGCGACATGCTCCTGCCATAGTGAACCAAGTCGCCTTACCGTTACAGACCCTACTAACAAATTACAGTTCATGATAGATACTGGAGCTGATTTTTCAATCATTCCTCGACGCAATAAAGAAGATAGATGTCTTTTTGCTGCAAATGGCTCTACGATAGCAACATATGGCAATCAGCAACTCACTCTAAGCTTGGATTAGGCAAACAGTATACTTACACTTTCATCTTAGCTGGGGTAAAAAACCTTATAATAGGGGCCGATTTTCTCCGCCATTTTGGACTGCTGGTGGACGTACCAGGAAAACGCCTAATAGATGGTAAATAGCTCCGTAAAACATTCTACTCAACATATCATATAACAACAGGCCCTCCAGTCATAGCAAAGACCCGGTGACTCGCCCCGATAAATGTAAGGTCGCTAAACAAGTCTTCGACCACATGATGAAATTAGGGCTGTACAGACCATCTAACAGCCCTTGGGCCAGCCCCCTCCACATGGTCCCTAAAAAAACCGGAGAGTGGAGGCCATGTGTAAATTATCGAAGACTTAATGCTTTAAGTACGCCTGACCGTTACTCCTTACCCAACGTCCTCAAAATCACACCATCAATGCATGGTAAGAAGATATTTTCCACAATTGATCTCGTTCAAGCATACCAACAGCTATATGCACTCCGTTTGGAACATTTGAATTCCCCTTTATGCCCTATGGCCTGAGCAACGCTGCACAAATCTTTCAGTGTTTTATTAATGAAGTTTTACGAGGGCTAGATTTCTGTTTTCCATACATAGATGACATTCTGATATTTGCAGAAAACATCGAGCGGCACCTGGAACATCTACGCACCGTATTCGAACGACTTCACAAATACGGATTAATTATCAACTCCGCTGAATGTAATTTCATGAAAGAGTCAATTTTTTGACACATCACATTTCTCGGACACCACACCACCGTCGACGGAATAAGGCCACCAACTCATCAAGTAAAAGCTATTCGAGAATTCCCTAAGCCTAATACTGTATCACAACTACGACGTTACCTGGGCATGTTAAATTTCTTTAGAAGGTTTTTACCAGGAGTCGCAGGCTTACAAGCACCGTTAAACCTAAAAGGCACACGAAAAATTAATGACAAAATTATCTGGACGGCAGAGATGGAAAAAGCATTTATCCAAACGAAAGAAGCCATTGAAAAAGCTACGCTTCTATTCTATCGTAATCCATATGCAAATTGGCAGTGTTTTCAAACGTCTCAGATAGAGCTATTAGTGGAGCGGTGCAACAAATAATCGGAAAAGAATAGGCCCCCTTGGGTTTCTTTTCGCAAAAGCTAACACCTACTGAGAAAAAATATTCTGCATATGAACGTGAATTATTAGCCCTTTATTATACAATAAAATACTTCCGCTTCATGTTTTAAGGCCGAACTTCCCATGCTTTATAGACCATATGTCCTTATCATTAGCTTTCATGCAAAATCCAGACAAGACAAACCAGACAGTTGAATGAATGAATGAATAAATGAATTGTTTTATTTGACCTTAATATTAATACATTACATTTTTTTTTTTTTTTTTTTTTTTTTAATATTTTTAATGGATTACACTATTTAATCATAAATATTACATAAAAATAACTATATATGAATAAATAATGAGATAAGTGATGGTGAGGACCCTCAGTAGAGAAAGAAACTCTAGAGCGAGGGCCCTGCCTCTTAATGTTTTTAATAGATATTGTAACGCCGTGAGAATCTCACTCTTTATTTAGTTTTACTTTAACCTCCTCGCTGTCACTGGGCGACACTAGTCGAGTCTGCGCTTGCGCGTGATGGCGATCGGAGCTGGTGCTCTTGGAGCTCCCCCCCCCCCTCTCGCCAGTGCTTGCTGGGATTTAGACTGGGACGGACGAAGGCTCGGTAGCCTTTAATTCTTGTGGTTCGGTCAGAGAAAACGTGGTTTTAGACTTTTTATTAATATCTCACCCTTTATCTACGCGGTTCTTCACTCTGATTTGATTCGACCAAGTTGAAACTCTGGGCAATGCGGTTGTTTCAATATTTAGATCTACTTCAGAGTATGAGTTCGGAGTCAGCAGTACTATTGGTATGGTTAATGGTTGAAGTTTGTTTTTTGTTTATTTCTATTAATAATTATATATATATATTATATTGTATACTCTGATCTAATTAATTAGATCAGAGTAAATAGGTATGTTTTTAGTTTGAGTTTAAATGAGTGAAAAGAGTTGCGATTTTTGAGATAGTGTGGAAGTTGATTGTAATGTTTTTATCCTAGATACGAAGCGTGTCTTTGTTTTTTTGTTGTATTGCAGCATGGAACTTGAACTATATTTGATTTTTTTAAACGTGTGAAATAACTATGGTCAATTTTCTTTTTGTCTTCTATAAAAAATTACAATAAAACTGCTTTCTTGAATAGAAGATTTATCGGTAGCACAGTAATATCTTAAAAACACATTTCAGAAGGGTAACGCCGTGGTTTTTTTAAGATTATTCTTATTATTGCTTTTTTAACTGTGGTTACTGATTTTAGAGTTGCATCGATGGCGCTTCCCCAAGCAATAATGCAATAACTTAATATTGACTCGACTAATGCGTGGTATAATATTATCAGAGTAGATTTATTGGCAAATTGTCTTATTTGAACATAACTGTAAAACGTTTTTCTTATTCTTTTAACTAGCCAGTTTGTGTGTAGTTTCCAGTTGACTGAGACTACTCTTTCTATTACAGAAGTACAGGGGCAAGTGAAGTTTTGTGGTTGTGTACATAGTTGTTCGTGTAAGATTAATTTGGTCGTGTCTGGGGGAGGCTGTCCTCGTATGTCGTGTGAGAAAGTCATGTACTTGGTTTTAGTCAAGTTTAGTGTTAGTAAGTTGTTGTCGAACCAGGATTGAATTTCAGTCATTCCTTTAGAAGCTTTCTGAAAGACATCTTTCCAGGTAGTTCCCCTCAAATAAACTAGGGTGTCGTCCACAAAGGAAATGATCTCTGAGAAACTGTTTTTTAATTTTAACAGATTATTTACGTAAATTAAAAAAAAAAAAAACAGGGCGCTATCACCGTTCCCTGGGGGTTCCAAAATTTACAATAACTGACTTACTAAATTTACCTTCTATTTTTACTTGCTGTTTTCTATTAGTGAGATAGCTTTAAAAAAAATTTAAACATGTTCCTCGTATTCCTATGTCGCTAAGTTTGTTGGGTAGATTCTCGTGGGAAACAGTATCAAACGCTTTTTTTAAATCAATAAAAACAGCCATTGATTTGTTACCCACATCTAAATCTTCGGTAACATAATCTGTTAGTCTGTAAACTGCGTCAGATGTGCTTTTATTTTCCATGTAACCGAACTGATTTGGGGAAATAATATTATTTTTGTTTAAATACTTTATCAGTCTAGTTTTTATACATCTTTCAAGTAGTTTAGAGATATTAGAAACTATTGATATGGTTCTGTAATTGGACGGGTCAGTTTTGTCTCCCTGTCTGTGTAGTGGAGTGATTACAGCCTGTTTTAGTACGTCTGGGAATATTCCTTGTTTTACACATAAATTAGAGATATAGGGCTTGACTCGGCAGTGTTGCGACTATAACTCCACAGACGCGGTGACACTGCTCTACACCATTGACAATCCAATGTGGCAAGTTGGGTAGTTGAAGATATAATAAATTGGCCAAATAATAATAATTATAAGCTAAAGTAAAGTAAGAAGTACTTACGCCGACATGTTCATAAGGGGTAACCTCCTTGGGCAGGTTATTGCTGGTCTAACTTACCCAACTCAGCACTGAGGGTGTTTGATTAGAAGCCGCTAGGGAATCCGCTGAGTCCAGGTTGGAGAGGTTCAGCGGTGGTTGCACCCGGTGGGCTAAAGAAGGAGGCCGTGCTGGAATTTAGAACCTCGGGTAAACCTGTGCCTTGTTGAAACCTTCCGTTTTGTTGTTGTTTACAAGTCTGCTACGTCTGCTCGTACTCATGCTGTGTTGTAAGCTAGTGTTATGTTTAGTATAAGTTATTTGTAAGTTAGTTTTAAGAATAATTATAAGGTATGTAATTAAATAAATAAATAATAAATGAAAAAACATGCAAGATTAGGCGGAGCCTAAACAAATATGATCTGTGCCTATATTATGGGGGAGGTTATTAAGTACGGTGTAGTGTATGTTTGATTTAACTAATATTGCTACTCCACCACCTCTTCTATCATCTTGTCTAATCTTATTATATTATAGCCTTTAAAGTTAATATTAATTCCTTGTTTGAACCAAGCCTCACAGAGGCAGGCTATATCAATTTTGGATGAGTATAAGAGGTGTTCGAGATCAATTTCCTTATTATTTGCCGATCTTATATTCCATTATAATATTCTAAAAGATCGTAAATTAGACTCACGGGGATTCAAATAACTATTGTTTGAATTTGGAATGTCACTAAGTCGATCCATATTAAGGAAAATTTATTTTCGAAAGGATATTTTTTATGACGGTATCGTCAATTTGAATTGTTTTTTCCGCAATTAGTTCTTTTATTATTATTTTAGTTATATCGGTAATTAGTTTGATAAGATTGTTATCTAGTTCGTTACATAGTATTTTATTATTGTTTGAGGTTTGTTGTGTCGGTTTATTAGGGTTGAACTGTAACAGTCCACCTGGTGTTTATTTTCGTGTGATAATTTTTTGAAAGTAGAATTCTTTATTAGGGTGTTCAGGATTTAACCGTTGTCGTTTAGGGGCTATTAAGGGGGTTGATATTATTGTTTGATTTTGAAATTTGCCGTCTATTTTAGGAGTCGGTATAGATTGAGTTTGTAGTACTGTTGAAAAAGTATTTGAATTTGTTATTTTTGTTTTTGCTTCACCGCAAGATATGCTATTTTTGACCATAATTTCTTTAATACATTGTTGAGATTTATATTCAGGACATTGTTTTATATTTGTTGTTTTATGTCCTTCTTTACAATAAAGACATAAGCTACGTTGTAAACACCCTTATACGATTACTTGTTACTAAGTTGAATGGATTTTCAGGTGTGAATAATTAACAAATGATTATTTCATTGTTCTTTGAAACGTTTCGGCCCTTCTTAGAGCCATCCTCAGTCTTTATTTCCTGAATATAAGAAATCAATTAATTAACAATTATCCTCAATCAATAAATTATCAGTTGCATTATGTAAAACTTAAACTGTACTTTACAATGACATTTTTCACAATACTATTTTTAGACAAATTAATGGACTAGCGATGGGGGGTAAAGTATCCGTTAAATTAAGTGGCATATTTTTGAATAACCTTATTAACAAAGCTATAGACAGTTTGAATGATAAACCAATAATCATTTATAAATATATTGATGATCTTATTTTAATAATTAAAAAGAACAACCTCGATAACACCTTAAATATTTTCAATAACATTAATAATAAAATATCCTTTACATATGAAAAAGAAATAAATAACTCCTTAAACTATCTAGACATATCCATTATTAGAAAAGAAAATGGATCTATCACTACAAAATGGTACTCGAAAGAGTTAAAAAGTAACAGAATTTTGAATTATAATTCAAACCACCCTAAGCATACCATTTTTAATATAGCGTCGAATATGATACAAAAAGCAATCAAGATTACAGATAAGGAATATTTAAAAGAAATAAAAACCACAATTTTTTCTAAACTTAGAGAAAATCTATATCCAATTAATCTAATTAAATCAATGTGGTACAAAAATATAAATAAATTAGACATTAGTGACTCCCCCAATTAACGTAGAAACAAATAATCCAAAACAACAATATTTCACAAGCATCACATATATAAAAGGACTCTCTGAGAAATTACAAAATATAATGAAAAAAAACGATTGCAACCATATAAAAATTGCCCACAAACCGAATGATAAAATGTTAAAACTATACAGCAATATGAAAGATAAAATAAGTAAGGAAAACAGATCTGATTTAATTTATAAAATTGATTGCAATAAATCTTACATCGGTGAAACTTCACAAAAACTTAAAAGTCGACAATATCACCACATCAATGATGTTAAAAATGGCAGCAAAAAAAACCGGCCTTGCTATACATAGCTTTAACACGGGTCACAAATTTGACTTTGAGAATACGAAAATTCATGGGTATGAGAAAAATAGTAAGAAAAGGAGATATTTTGAGTCCTTCCACATCCTTAAAAATCTCAATTCCAGTGTAAATCATAAAACAGATGTAAGCGATATTCATTAAAATTACAATTTAATTTTTAGAAGATTTAAAGACAATCAATAATAATATAATTCATAATCAACCTATTTTAAGATCAATTTTGGAAAAAAATAATATTGTAAAAATAAAAATTCTGAATTTAGTAAGTTGGGAGACTCACTACTAGGAGCGCTGACTACTGATTCCCTATTTTACTGATATGAACACTCATTATTATTATGAATTTCTAATAGAAAATCAAATTAATGATTAATGTAACCAGCATTTTTAGTGAAGTTAACATTTTTAGTAGTTTTTAGTAGAAATCTGGTGGTCTAGGGAGGATTATCTTAAATTTCAAGTCAAGCTATTTCGTTTTTTAGTCTTCAAAGATTTTTTCTTTTTTCAATTTTCAGAATTTATTTTTGCTGCTCAATGTTATGACACGAATGTGAAAAATTATTACATATGAAAAAATTTAATTGCCCATATATGCATTAGTATAATTTAGAAAAAAGATTAACCGTACAAGTGGTTTTTCTGTATAAAATAAATGTACCCCGCTTAGAAGTTTAATAGAGTCTTAAAAAAAGTTCTTATTCCTGGGTTTTTAAATAGTATTACTAGAGGGACGGGGTTGGGGGCTTCAAAATGTTGAAAAAGAGAAGGTATGACGGAAAAGGTATGACTGGAGAGGGAACGTAAACGACGTGAGGGGTTAAGAGGAGTTGCGCAATCTATTGCATGTAGCCCCACCTATTATCTTCTTTTCGAATATCATAATATGTTATTTATTTAATATAATATGTATTTTACCGCCAAGAAACAAAATACTTATATTTTTTAACCCACTATTATTGGGGGGATTTATTCAAAATATGGAAGGTTTCACGGGGGATTTTTAATGGAAAGTTAAAAATTCAGATTCAGCGACCCAAAAATCTTTTTTAAAAAAAATAAAAGTAAGCCCATTTCAAAACTAATATTTTTTCCAGGTAAGGTCCCTATATGGGATTTTATTGCCCGAACTATAAGGGGAAAAAGTATGATTAGGATATAAGTTGGAGATTTGATATGCAATCGAATGTATTATTTTAGCTTGTTTTACTTATTTTTTACAATACTCTCGTCTCATTAAATTACTTTAATCACATTAATACATTAATTTCCTAATTATACATTTACTCATACTTCTACAGTATGGGTAAATTGCTTCAAAAAGAGATAAGTAATATACTTTTATTGAGAGAAATGGGTAAATAAGAAGGAGAAATTAAATATCGCAGAATAGATATAATATTCTTGCCCTACCAAAATTCCAGCAGTCCTACCATCTTCCACAGAGCACCGCATCTAAACTTTCAGAAATAAGCAACAATTGGTGTAACAATTCATTAGCAAACTCAATACCAATAACCAATTATACTAAACAAACAAATAATAAATTTTTATAAGTTTCGGCAAAAGACTGCAACAGCTGTTTTAAAATACTGATTCTTACCTTACAGTACATACCCTACTTTTCACTTTCTGACCTCTTCTTCTATATTTTTATGCCATACTTATTGAATCCTTAAGTTGATCCTCCCGCTCATATTATATGTTTGCTTTTTATGTACAAATAACGAAATTTTACACAAAATATTTGATTGAAAACAACTTGGGCTACTTAAAATGAATGGAATTAACAGTATTATATGATAAACAGTAGTAATATAAACATTTTATTGTATTATAATCTGTGCAGGTGAATCTGTCAACCAGAGTAGCGAAATGATGGCTATCATACTATGTTCCTTGGCCATCGTCTACCTCTCGTGACGCCATCAAAATCTAAACTGAAATGTTTTCGATAGTCCTAATGTGATCCTTTCGGTTTCTCGGGAGGCCGCAACCCCGGCCTTCAGACTGCAAGTCCACTCACCATATCAAATATAATTATTGTTTATATCTAATACAAATTAATAGCAGAAAAAAGATGAGATGGAAAGGAAAAATTAATTATTGTGATACCGCTGAATTCAGTAATATTATCATTTTCATATTCATATTATTTTATATCAAATACCTTTTCGTTTCCCACTTATTATTTTTAACTTATATCAAAGCAAAACGCGAAATTTTATTAATTGACTGGTTCATTTCTTCATTTATTATTTTTCACATCCTCCCTAATTTATTAAATATTGAATCAGATATAATACAACGAAGACATAATAGTCATCATTAAATAAAGGTTATTAAGATGTTTTCTCGCATTGCTACAAATTTAAAACATATTAATTACTACTTATGTCTTGAACATTTCACTGTTATAAATATTTAGGGAAATATATTTAAAATACGCATTTAAATTTGTTTTAGGTTTCTATGCATAATTTATCAAGGAGAGCGTCTTCATTGCTATGCTTTTACGCCTTAAAGTATACTGAAATTCTTTAATACATATTAATATTAAAGCAAAACAAACAATTTCTTAATTTCCGTATTTGCGTTTATAAGTGTTTATTTAGCAATGTTCGTTTTTCTTATTTACCATCCTTATTTTATAAGTGAATCAAGACTGACTTATTGAGAAAAGGGGGGAAAAAATAAACTAAGCCACTTAAAGTTACTTCGGATGACTAGCATTATGTAAATAATAGCAAAATGGAAGTAAAGTTACTCAACTGTGTATAGTAGTGATTTTATTTTAATTTATTTTTCTTCGGTAATGAATTTAAGTCACAGCAAAGCACTATTTATAAGGCGTTTATTTACGAAATCTAAGATACATATTACAAAAGGTTTATATACTTGTATCAGCTCTGAGAACTAATTAATAAGTCACAATAATTTTATATACTGCTTTAAATGAAACCCCTTTAATTATTTTAATGGAAAAGCAGTGTAATTTAATGTATTCTAATTCTTGAGTTAATACAAGAATTAAGAAGGTTCTTTTTCTATACGATAATTACAAATAAAGAAATACTTACTTCAGATTATAAATAAATAAAAACAGGTTTACTATTATTCTTATATAATATTATGTAATTTATACATTTTAATTATTTAATTACTTTGTTATTAAAAACAATTTACGTATAAACATGCAAATTCACAAATCGTTAGATAAAACAACAGCCCCGATGTATGAAGCCATTTAAAAATGTATTTGTACTTGAATGAAGTTTTAGAGTCAAGATTTTCCGGTTTGAAGTGCGTGAAAATTGTCTGTTATTTTTTAAACATAGAATAAAAAAATAATAATAATAATGATCAAGTAATTTACATTTTGCAATACATAAAGAACAGAACAATTATAATATCTTATTAATTTATATTTTTATATTTATGAAAACTAGTATTATTTATTGAACTGTTATATTTGTATTTCCAAGTCTCATATTAAATGAATACTCTGAGCAGTTTATTTTTTTTATCAAATTAATGTAAAAAAAAATTATTTCAGTTATTTTTAAACTACTATTAGAAACCAATTTTCATAACTTTAAAATGTAGTAAATTAAATAATTGAAGTATGCATAAATATCATTAGTTATTAATATTGATAAATTGATATTACTGAATATTAAGATTTTAATATTTTCTTTTATTTCAATGGAGGTAATAATAATGTCTTGCTTTTTTTATGACAACTGCTTAAGATACCTGAACATTTAATTGCAATCTTCGATTATAATAATTGTCGGTAGATCAGAATAATTAAACATTGTCTAGATTGTCTCAATTTAGTGAAAACATTACATTTATTTTTAAAATTGATTAATAATTTAAATAATTTTTAAATTCATTGTTATTCTTTTAATATCTTGATTTAGTACAGTCTTTTATTAACTCGACCCTACTAAAGAAATATATTGCATATATTATTGTTATGCGTTTTAGAAAGAATATTTGATTCTTAATTTTCTATTAAATTAGAAAATTCTCAGTTACCAAGAGTTCTTAACTCTTAGTTAAAAATATAATGTTATTTCTGAATATTGCCTTCATCAAAATTACAGTGAGACATTGTATTTTGCGTACCTGAATATAAATTAATTAGTTAAACATCACGTTTTAAAGTATTTAATATTCATAAATATGTATTTTGTTTTAATTATTTAATATTATTAAAATTGAATTGATAAAACAAGGAAAGCTTAAGTATTACATTAGTATATATAAGGAAATGGAAAATATAAGTTACATTTGGAAAAGTCTGTAATATTTTGTGTTTTGCTCTTGTACTCGAGCCTTAGAAGATGCTTCTCTTTGTTATAAATTGGATCTGTTACTCTGGAAATTTTTACTCAGTACGGAAAAATTACATTAGATTCAGCGCTCTAAAAGGAAAAAAACATATTTGCTGCGAAACCTCCACTATCTCAAATAAGGAGAAAAGAGAAACTAGATATACAGCAAATTTATTTTCTTGACTCTAGATGAAAATATTATTAACAATAAAGCATTATACTTTATTTTATTTATTTATTTTCCTTGCACTAACTTTTTATGGCTTATGCTTTAAAGCAGACCGAATCCTATTAAACTAAATTAATGTTATTTTATTTATACTCGTATTATTAGTTTGATAATTCATTCTTCCTTTGTGTTAATATGTTTTTTTCCATGAACATTATAATATTTATCTTTACATTCTATAAAGCATGTAATTGCTAAGACGTCATATTCTAGTTTAAAATAACTTACTGAATTCAGGTGTAAATTATTAATTGTTTTTCTAATAAATTATTTATTGTTAAAAAAAAGTTTTCGCTTATAGGAATTCATCTTCGTACTTTTATATGATTGGTATCATATTTTTGTGTATATTTATTAAGAGTATGTTTATTTTTTTCCAACGCTTAAAAGAATGTATAAATCACTTTATGGTTACCAATTTGTTTTTTGTTTTTTTTATTTAATTTTATTTCTTGTAAAATAAGGAAATAAATAAATGTACAGTGTATTATTCAAGCTCAATGCTACGTTATATTACAATTATTACGTAAAAAAATTAATATAAAATAAAAATTAAATTAACATTAAGATATTCGTGCCAATAAATAATATTTCTATAGAATAATAACTAATAAATAAATAAAGTCATACATAAATATTGATCATATTTAAAAATTATACATTAATTAAATTCCAATATTTAAAATAATTATAATAAAATATATTGCTACTGTTAAATTAATAAAATAAAAAAATGTAATATTTTTATAATA
>KZ651926.1:234161-248408 GCA_001010745.2 Gerris buenoi
TTCTTTGAAAATTCGCTCATTAAGTCATGGTGCATGACTGGACTTTTTACATATATCATTTGATACATTTTATATATATTATATCATTTGATTAAGTAATGATAGTATGATAATTATATATAGTATATAATATAGTATATTATCAGGTGGCACGAGAGTGCCCCCGCCAAGTCGAGCACAGCCGTACCATCCTTTACTGGAACCAACTCACGGCGATTTGGACCCCCCCTCTATTGTCCCATTAAATATACTTAGATATATAAAATTAATTTTAATTTAAAGTTCATGACAAACTGAACTGGAAATAAAAATTGCACACCTCTACCCATAGTAGTTCATAAAATATATGAGCCTAAAGTTTTGTTATTTCGTCACCCATTCACTCATACACTCACTTACTCACTCACTCATCATAATTCTAAGGCACTTCTAACAGTCCTAGAAACTTGAAATTTTGTATATAGGTTGAGTTTATTGTACAAATAAAGGAAAAATTAAAAAATCCGAAAAAAATCTTGTTCTTTGTTCCATTAAAGGCCAATAGATAACCGCGTATTCAAAATATTGAAAAAAAATAAAAATTGTAAACAGCGCCACTAGAGCTACCTAGTGGAGAAGAGTAGTAATACGAAAGATTACAAGAACAAAGAAAGAAACAATACTTTTCCTACTATTAGTAGTGAGGAAAAGTAAAAAGACCTAAAAAACAATCAAACAAGAACAAAGATAGGAAACGAAAAATTGTTTGGGGCCATGAAAAATTACTTACAAAAAGAAGTGAAATCCCAAAAAAAAACACTAGTGTAAAAAAATAAGCCAAGTCTCGCGTAAAAAGTAGTGAGATCACAGGTTTAGCCAAGTCTCCCACTGTCGGAGTAAGTTCCACTTGGTCTAATTTATCCAGTGCAAGAACATGATGGTTGTCTGTTCCTATCTCTATTCTCTTTCCCAAATCACTCTACACGTTTAAATTTAAATACATTTTTATGACTTGGCAAATTCACACCCGGGGCTAAAATTAAATGCAGTGTTGTATACAAATGCGTTCCTTGTGCTGCGACGCTCAAATGAAAAAATAATATTTATTATTTGAATTAAGTTTGTGGTGTGAATTTGCCAAGTCAGAAAAGGTATTTAAATTTAAACGTGTAGAGTGATTTGGGAAAGAGAATAGAGATAGGAACAGACAAACATCATGTTCTTGCACTGGATAAATTAGACCTAGTGGAACTTACTCGGACAGTGGGAGACTTGGCTAAACCTATGATCTCACTACTTTTTACGCGAGACTTGGCTTATTTTTTTACACTAGTTTTTTTGTTGGGATGTTATTTAATTATAATATTGAAAAAAATTAAAGAAGAATAAATAATACAAAAAAATCCTATCGCGGGTTTCCGCAAGCTGGTTTCTGGAGCCTATGGTTATTTATAAAAATGGGGAGTAACCAAGGATTCTTTAGTTTGTTACTCCCCTAATATTAAATTTTTTTTTATTGTTAAAAGAAAATGAAAGATTAGGGAAAAAGGCACTCTTCCAATGTGCATTGGGACAAAGGAATAACACATATTTAAATTTAAAAGTTTGATACTCCTTTGTCCCAATGTACATTAGACTAAACATTCCTTTTCCTTAATAGTTATTACTCAAAGGAAGTTACCGGAAGATAAGAGTGAGCGATACTAGGTTATTTTCATTCATTTTAATAAGTTTAAATTTTAAGAAATAAAATACCTAAAACAAACTTTCACAAAAATTACAATTTAAATTACTCAACTATGAACTTGATGACAAATATGCTCCTAGTTATGCTTCTACTATATCTCTTCATTTGTTGGTTTGTTTTATTAAATCCGCAAAAGATAAAATTACTCAGTCTGCTAATGTTGGTTCTGCCGTTGCGGAAACTGACTTAAATAAATTTAAAAATTCTTATCCTTTCGGACCTACATATCCGCGCAAAGTGTTACCCCCTGTTGAACTTAAACACTTTTCCGGCGATGTCTGGGATTGGCCTCGTTTTAAGAACACGTTTATCGCACTTATTGTTAATAACAAACGTCTCTCTCATGTAGAGCGTTCTCATTATCTTCACGGCGCTTTCAGAGATAAATCCGCTAAAATAGTCCGTTCGTTTCAATCTCCGAATGATTTTCCGTTAGCATGGGAAGCGTTGTGTCAGCGTTTCGATTCCACTCGCGTCCAAGTTAATCATTACCCTGAAGAACTTATAAAATCGTTTACTCCCCCAGCCAAACCTACTGCGAATTCACTTTAACATTTTTTGTCTAAGGTACATGATAGTCTTACAGGTCTCAAAAATTCCTCAGTTCCTAATCTCGAAGATTTTATTTGTTTTAGTTTGGCTATTCGTCAATTAGATAATATCACACGTCGCGAGTTTGAAGTTAAATTTTCTGAAACTGAATTTCCCGCTTATAGCGATTTAATATCGTTTGTTAAACAAAGAGTTAGAATGTTAGAACTCTCCGCTTGCAGTTATACACCTGAGAGTTCTACTGTTTCTAGTCCTAAAGAATATAAAGATAAGCCTGCTAGTAAAAGGACGGTTTTAATTACCGACAAACATAGTCGTTCGCCTAATCAGGTTCATAATGATTCTAACTCAAATATAAATGTGTCTAGTGGACATATAAATAAATCTATATCGCAGGGAAATCAAATTAAAAATGTCCTCTATGTTCAGAAATATGCTCCTATGCGATTGAGGAAACATTAATTTCATCGTGTGCAATGAATCACATTCTATTGTTAATTGTCCAAAGTACACAACTAAGGGACCTCGTCAACGTAATGAGTTGATAAAATCTCTTAAAGCTTGCTTTAACTGTTTATCTACTTTCCATAGATTACCGTCTTGTAAGTCAGAAAATAAATGTCGTATATGTGGCCTGTGTCATCATACGACGTTGCATTCACACTCTGACAGTTCTACTGACGCCTCTTCAGCCCCGGTAGCGGGTGTTAAGTCTAATGATAGACTGGTCATTAGACTTAACACCCGCCTAGCCTAGTCCTAGTAAACTTGTTTAACCAGTACTAACCTAAATGGTAATGTTATGTGTAGTACGAATAAATCTAATATACAAGAGGGTAGTTCGTCTCAAGTTGTGTTGTTAGGTACTGCTCTTGCCGGTGTAAGACATATCTCAGGTAGGTTTGTTAATATTCGTATGGTTATTGATTGTGCATCGACTTCGAGTTTTATTACCCTTCAGTGTGCAAATAAATTAAAATTACCTATGGATCCGTGTTACCAAAACTTTGCAGGTCAATTCTTCACCCGTTGGTGAAGCGCTTGGTAGTGTTTGTTGTGTATTAAGGCCTACAGGTAAAACATATCCGTTACTTAAAACTAACGCTGTTGTTGTTGAAAAAATAATAGGTAACGTTCCCTCGACACCCTTATCACCGAAGCTCGCTGAAACATTTGTTAAATTAAACCTTGCCGATCCTCTTTTTTATGATTCTCGCCCCGTTGAATTCTTGTTAGGCAACGATTTGTTTTGTCAAATAATAACGGCAAATCAATCCCCTGTTTTAGATAATTCATTAGGAACATTGTCTACTATTTTCGGTCACGTTGTGATGGGACCCACTCAATCCTCTGTCGACATCTCTTCATTAATCACGTTGGCTACGTGTACCGTTCCTTCTAGATCTGATGAAGATAGTTTAAATAAATTAGTGCATCAGTTTTGGGAGTCAGAGGAGGTTATCCGACCTAAGTCTGTGAGTCCTGGTGATCAATTTTGTGAGGGAACAGTTCCAAAAAACGCATCGTCGTGATTCTAACGGCAGGTATATTGTTAAGCTCCCGTTTAAAGTTGACAGTTCTATGTTAAAGTTTCCTCAATCGCATACTGTCGCTTTGCGCAGGTTTTTATCTTAGGAACGCAGGTTTCATCGTGAGCCGGAGTTAAAAACAGCTTGTTTTGATTTTTGAAAAAATACGAGTAATTAGACCACATGTCTATTGCCACTAGACCAGGGAAGTATTTCTTGCCGTATTTTTGTGTCTCTAACCCTACTTCGTTAACCTTCGTATTCGCGTTGTTTTCGACGGTAGTGCTCGTCATTCTCATCAAGTATAAATTATATTTTGTTTGCCGGACCTAAGCTTCACGTAGAGATTAGTGATGTTATTTTAGGTTTCCGAACACACCCCTATGTGTTCACTTGTGATGTTACGAAAATGATTTGTCAAGTATTGTTAGATGAGGAGGATTGTCTTTTTCAGCACATATTAGTCAGAGAAAATCCCTGTGAACCTCTCAAAGAGTATGAATTAAAAACCGTCACTTACGGTATGACGCCGTCGTCTTTTTTGGCCAAACGCACTTTAATCCAATTGGCTCAGGACGACGGTGCTGCTTTTCCCTTAGGTGCTTCTACACTCTTAGACGATTCGTTTGTAGACGATATTTTGTGTGGAGGTGACACAGTTCAGGATTTGAAACTTAAAAAAGAACAACTTTGTTCCTTGTTACAAAAGGGTGGAATAACTCTAAGTAAGTGGTCTAGTAACTCTAGTGAGTTTTTACAGAGTCTTCAACAAGACATTTCTTCAGAACCTTTAGTTGTTTGTGATGAATCATGTCCTACTGTTAAAATACTAGGTATTCAGTGGATACCTTCCACAGATAGTTTCACTTATAGGATTAATCTACCTCAGTATTTAGACGTTTGTACGAAGAGAAGTTTGTTATCTTATATTAGTCGTGAGTACGACCCTGTGGGTTATATTTCTCCTTTAATATTTCTTATGAAGTTTATTTTACAAGCTGTATGGAAGTCGAATATAGGTTGGGACGATTCGCTTCCACCGACTCTACTTGATATTTGGAACAACATTTTAACAGAATTTCCTTTGTTATCCGATGTCACTATTCCTAGGTGTTTGTTTGTTTCTTCTAATAGTAAGTGCCAGTTAATCGGGTACAGCGACGCTTCTGAAAAAGGATTCGCAGCCGTTTTATATTTACGTGTTGAAAACAACGCCGGAGCTTTTAGAGTACATTTATTGAAGTCTAAAACTAAGGTCGCTCCTTTAAAAACTTGAGCATCGCGAGGCTCGAACTTCAAGGCACTGTTTTGTTGTCTAAATTAGTAGAATCCTTACAATCGTTTATTTCTCTGGTTAAACCTACTTCTACTCATCTGTTTACTGACTCATCCATAGTCCTCTCGTGGTTACAAAAACCTTCTTATTGTTTAAAGACTTATGTGGCAAATAGGGTAGTTGCTATTCTCGAGGTTACTCACTTATCTCAATGGCAACACATAAAGTCATCGTTGAACTTCGCTGACATCGCTTCTTGTGGTTTATCGCCTAAGGACTTAGTTTCTTGTACCCAATGGTTCAACGGTTCCTCTTGGTGCTACGAACCAATATCAAGTTGGCCTATAAGTAAATTCGTTCCTGTTAATTCTCATCAGTTACCTGAAGTGAAGTCTACAGCTCCAGTGTTGTTGTCTCGTTCTGACGATCTACCTCTAGACTCATTTATAGGTAGATTTTCTTCTTTATTACGTCTTCAACGTGTTATTTGTTATGTTTTACGTTTTATTCATAATACTCGTTATCGTGTTAATCCCTGCACTACTGGACTCATAAAAGTAGATGAACTTCGTGCTGCTCTTAAACTTTGTGTCTATATTACTCAACAGACTCATTTCGCTAGTGACATTTCAAATCTTCAAAGGAATGAACCTTGTCAAAAATCACTTCAGAAGTTGTCTCCGTTTTTAGACGATGATAAAATGTTACGTGTCGGAGGACGTTTATCAAATAGTTCTCTTGGTTATGAGTGTAAACATCCTTACCTTTTGCCTAAAGTTAGTTTTCTTACAAGTTTAATAATAGATCATTATCATCGTTGTTATCTGCATGCAGGTCCTAGAACTGTCCGCTGTTTGATCCAACGCGAGTTCTGGATTGTGTCAGCTCATAGTGTTATTAGGCATAGGATACATCAGTGTATACGTTGTCGTAAGTTTCAGGCTGTTACTCCCTCCCCCGTTATGGGTAACTTATCTTCTGCGCGTGTTGTCCATAGTCGCCCTTTTTCACACGTTGGGGTTGACTTTGCGGGACCTTTTATCTTAAAGGAAAGTCTACGTCGTAAAGCCGCGACTTTCAAGGCGTATTTCGCTCTCTTTATCTGCTTTTCGACTAAAGCATGCCATCTCGAAGTAGTAACAAGTCTCTCTTCTGAAGATCTCTCTTTTCTTGCAGCTCTTCAACGTTTTGTTTCTCGACGTGGTTTGTGTTCCGATATTTTCTGCGACCAAGGAACCAATGTTAAAGGTGCCGATCGTGAACTTAAAGAATTAGTTAGCTTCCTTCGCTCGAGTAAGACTCAATCTGACTTAGTAAATGGTTTAGCTATTAATCAGGTGAAGTTCCATTTCTCAGTAGCTCATGCACCTTTCCAAAATGGTCTTTGGGAATCAAATATAAAAAATGTGAAGTATCATCTTTTCCGTACGATAGGGTCTCGGATTCTTACGTTGAGTGAGTTCATCACAATCCTGGCCAAAGTCGAAGCTGTTCTGAACTCTCGACCTTTATACGCAATGTTTTCTTCTCCGGACGAATATCAAGCTTTGACACCAGGGCATTTTCTAGTTGGTGGTCCTCTACTTGCTCTACCTGAGTATAACGTAACAGATATCAACGAGCACAGGTTGTCTAGGTGGCAACTTACGACCCAAATCACACAACGTATTTGGAAGAGGTGGGAACAAGAATACTTACACACCCTTCAGCAAAAGGGAAAGTGGTTCACTTCAGATAAAAATCTTTCTGTTGGTGATATTGTTTGGATCAAGAAAGATTATTCCCATCCGTTGTCTTATCCTTTAGGAAGGATTAAGTCTGTTTACAGAGGGAAGGATGGTGTAGTCTGTTCTGCAGTTGTGACTACCCAGTCTGGCACTTACGAACGTCCTGTCCGTAAGCTCGCTCCTCTATTCAACCATTAACCTTTTGATTTAGATTGTATTAATGTGTGTGTGTTTGCGTGTTTTTGAAGTTAGTTATAGTTAGTGAAGTTACCACACCTATATTTTTTTTTGTTTTGCTTTTTGGACAGACCGTCCTTTGGGTCTGCCAAGGCGGGCAGTGTGATGGATTTTAATGTTAAAAGTCCAGTTTTTATATATATATTATATTATATCTATCTCGTTATCGTGGTTCTTCTACAAACAAATGTGGAAGGGATACTACCTGTAGCGCCCCTAGCGGCGACGTTTAGCCCTAGTGGTCAAAGAAAGAATCCGTCAGTGTGTGTAGGAGTGTACAACTACGACCTACCCGCTCGCTTGTGTGTTATGTCGCCCTCGACCGTCAACTACTATATCAGGTATTCTCCACTTTTATATATTAAGACCACATTATATCTATAAATATATATGTTATTACCTATATACACACAGTACCACCGCTAAATTACCCCTATTTTGTGGAATGGTGTGATATGACCGCGGCGTCAAACTGGCCCTGCATTTATCCGCCATTCCTTAAGGCGGGCGATGAAAATGTTATCAAAATTTATCAGAATTTAGCAATTTATCGGCTAATACTAACGATTTAGTAAAACTAATGATTGATTATTTTATTGGTATCGGAAAAACATTAAGTCAGAAGACTTGACCAGGACAAACATGTTAATTTAAATTATAGCAATATAATAATTAATAGTGAGTGAAATAATAAAATGTTGTTCCTTCTTTAGTGTACTAATTTGAATCAGCATTCAGAATTTCATGAAATTTGAAGAAGTTGTTTTTGAGAAGAAAATCATTATTTAATTTAAAAAAATATACCAGTACAAAGTTAAAGAGCATCAAATTTCCTATAAAAATCACTGGTCATACGACTGTTACCTTATGGGTCAACATAATAAGGTACGGAGATACAGCATTTTGAAAAATGCAACAATTTAAAAAATGTGGATTTCAGCGGAATAAAGCATTTTTTGGGCTAATAAAATAGATTTATCATCTTAAATTGACGTATATGATCCATTCTTATCATACCATTTTTAATATGTATCCCCTGTACCCCCCCTCCCCACTCTTTTACGCCCCCCCCCAGAACCAAATTTTAAAAACAAGTTAAAAAAATCATTTCTTCCCTGAAACTTTTAACATGGTGCTATCGACAATATTACTTCAGGGTGGAGGGGGGGGGGGATCATCATAAATTGAGTATTTGCGACATTTCTATGTATACACTATACTAAATATGTAACCCCCCGAAAACCCCATTCCCTCCTTGTCCCCCTCCCCTGTAACCCCCTCCTCCCCCTCTGAACTAAATCTGAACTTCTTCCCTGAAACTTTCTACATGGTGCTATCATCAATATTACTTCAGGGAGGAGGGGGAGGGAAGAGGATTCCGCTGTTCAAGTGCCCAAGTTTCAAATTTTATTTTATTTTATTTCCGAGTTAAGCATAATACTGTTAGGAACAGGCAGTTACTATGGCGTCCACGTCATCTTCAGACACGGTGTTTTGTTTGTGAAGTGAGTTTGGCAGATGGTGAAGCTACTGTAGTAATAAAGAAAGGAGCTGCTACTCTTCTTGCCTCTGCTATTAAGCAAAAAAAAACATGACCATCAGCGTTTGTTAAATAGTCCAGGAAATGAAGCACTTTGGCTCGCAATTCTTTCGTCCTACATCAATTTACTTGAAATTTTGACAATAGGTAGGGAATAGCCCAAGGATCAAAATCTATATCATGCCGAAGGGCGCTATTACCCTGAGGGTGGTTGCCACCCCATCTCGAGGGTGGAAATTTTTTATTTAATTTTCACAACAGGAATCGATGGAAAAGCTAATTCTAAGTCAAAAATGATCTGTACATTTTTTTTTGTAAAATTAATATTTTTCGAGTTGTTCGCGATTGAAAGTAAAAGTTATTCAAAGTTTTTGATCGGTTTTGCGCGAATAACTCGTAAAGTATGCAATTTTCAAAAAATTGTAGCCTATAAAAAAAGAGAAAAAAACTTTTTTATAATTCCTGTACGACCAATACGGACCGAGATTCGGCTTGTTAATTGTTACCTTCTGTTCGTCAAATGCTAAATTTGAGAGATTCAGAGTCCAATAGCGATAAAACTGCATTTTACGAGGAAAACTTATAGATGATTTTTCAAAGTAAATAAAAAGAGCTTTTATTTGTCAAAAAATAAAAGTCGATAGCATAAAAATTAAGCGAGTTACGATGAAAATAAAGTTAGCCCCTGTATTTTTCTACGAAAAAAATCAGTGGAAACAAGCTCCTAATTATCGCCCTAATTAAAATTGATCGTTGCCCTTCTACGGTACTCTTTATTTATGTATTATCAATAGATCTTAGAAGTCTTACCCATTGAAAATGCTAAAATTTAAAATCCACATTTTTTATAATGTGGCATTTTTCAAAATGCTGTATCTCCGTACCTTATGGGTCAAAACAGTCGTATGACCAGTGATTTTTATAGGAAATTTGATGCTCTTTAACTTTGTACTGGTATATTATGTTTTTTGTTTGACCGTAGTTTTCGAGTTAGAGGCGAAAACCCCAAAAAAGAGCGGAAAAATTGGGGTTTTTAGCCCCTCAACAAGTTAGCACAAGGGCCACTAGGTCGAAAACTCAGCATTGGCATCCCAGAGGACCCTGAGTTACTTGTAAAAATTCCATTAAGTTCAGAATACTTTCCAGGTAAATCTACCTGGCTCCTGGACTATGTGTAAAAAACGTTTTTCTTTCGTGATTAGTTTCCATACGCTGTGTCGCATGGCCAATAAGCTAATTTTTTATGTATTATGTATTGTGGGAGAGTAAAATCGCTAAAATAAAAAGTCAACTTGAAGAAAACCTCGAGCTGAAGTGATGAAGGTATAGAGGTAGGAATGTCGTCACAGGGATGAAGGCCTTGTCTAGGTATAGTACCGGCACCTGCTCTGACCAATGGTAATTCGTTTAGTCTCCCCACCACTACTGCCTTCCTCCTATATCCCAGTCCGACCTAAGGAGCCTAGAGTCCCAGCTCTTCATTCCTCAGTTACTTCCTGTATGCTTGAATCAACACCTCTTCTCTCCACTCTCTTTTCCCCCTGCGTATTTCTTTTATAGATTCCCTCTCGTTTTGATTTGTCCTTTTGGTTTATGGTTTGGCTTGTCTTTTGTTTTCTCTTTGCATATTTATTGGTATTGCTGCATTTGAGTGCTGTTAAGCAAATATTTATTGCTGGTAAAATGTTTTAAAGGCGTGCTCAGAACCGCGTGCTTGTATTTGGAGGCTAATTAAGCTATTATTGTTAATATAATATAGTTTTCAATACAAACTTTTACTTCTATATTTATTTATTTTATATTTTCTTTTTTATTCGGCGAATTATTTGGTTTTTTGTTATTTTATTAACTTATAAATAAATAAAACAATGGCTTCTAACCCCTGTCCTTATAATATTATTACTGAGGTAATACAAGGAGACTACCTCTCCGATGGATTAGTCAGCTATTTCCATACAGTGCTGGAATCCAATACCCAATATCGCCCAAGAAACATTTTGTTCTTTCACGATGAGCTCCTGCAGCACATTGAGGCTGTAGAACCCGGAACTCCTCACCTTCAGCTAATAGCTCGTCCCCCTGAGATGGAAGTACCCATGCCTGATGCAGTTGGTCATTGGGTACTCCTTCAGTATGACGGACAAAAGGCCCATATCTATGACAGCCTTTGCTTAAATAATCTCTCTGCCGCACAGAAAAACTATATTAATGCACTATTTCCTCACAAGCCTGAGGTTCAATTTCATGGTGGGGTACAGAGACAGGGTAACTCTGTAGATTGCGGCGTGTATGCCATTGCATTTGCTATGAGTCTTGTGAATGGTAAGGACCCTGAAAAGGAAAGATATGAGGTAATTAGCATGAGGGCACACCTTGTAAAAATCTTGCAAGGTACATGTTTTGCTCCTTTTCCTTCTGCAGGTACCATTGTTAAAAATAAAAAAAAACTTAGTAAACATACCATGAGCAATAGAAGTGAACCTTATATCAATAATATTTTCAATAATTACGTCAATGTAGATCGGGGTGATTTCTGTCGTACATGTATCTCGGCTATTAAAAAAGGTAAAATTTAAAGTTGGCTCGGTGTAATGGCCCTATATTTCCAGAAATTCCTTTAGTTGTCGCCGACCTGACACCTCTAGAAGAAAGGCTTCTTTGCCCCAGGCACGTGTTCCTTAAAATAGTTCGTAGAGGTCAAGGGTTAGGCTTCCAGCACGGTCTGTGTGGCAATGTGGTAAATGTCCCTGTCGAGGTAGACAGTATGGTCTCCTCATTACCCCGGGCAATAAATGATGACTATGTCATAACCTGGAGCTGAGGAGAAAAATGTGCTATTCCCATGGTCGTAAGGAAACTATAAGACCTAATAGAGTTTTGGAAGCAGCTAGATACTTAGTTCAGTGTCCTCTATTTAAAGACCTAAATATAATTTTAAATGAAAACTGGGCCGACATTGTAGGAGATAGAGAGGACCAGATGGAGGTAGACGACCCATGCACTTGTCAAGGTCTGGAAGAAGTTCTTAACCCTGGAGGTCAAGAGACCATGGTGTCAGAACAGCTTACCATAATAATGGCTCCAGGAGAAGGTAAGAGGCCATTGTCCTTAATATACGACGACCATCTGGAAGAGCTCGCTTTTATAAAGGTGCACTGCGGTGAGAAGAGAGTATTTAAAGTAAGGTTAAGCCACATGGACATCACTAAATCTGAAATCACAAGAGTTAACCGACGTGCAGTAAGACCTGATTATTTATTCACAGCCCTGTGAAAAAAACAGCATTACATCAAAATTAAAAATAATATCATGATATGTTTGAGGGAAAAAATTAATAAAGGTGCACCATTACTGGCGGAAAACTTTTTTGACGAGGGGTTTGTTGAGACCTTAATACAACACAATGAGGGCTATATATTTTTAAAAAATATTAAAAATTCCCCTTCTTTTTGGGAAAATGAAAAGAAAAAAGTTTTAGCAATGATAAGGCAGTTTGGCCTTCCCACTCTTTTCATTACATTATAAGCTGTTGAAACTAGATGGGATGAGCTAATAAGAATTCTAAAAGTGGAGGTAGACAAGGAGGAGAGTTTTACTGTAGAGGAGGCACAGAACTTACCTTACTCGGAGAAGGCCAGACACATCCAATCTGATCCTTTCATATGTGCTACCTTTTTTTACAACAAACTGAGAGAACTTAGGAAAACCTGGCAGTGTCCAACTGGCCCCTTTGGTGATTATGAGATATGTCATTTTTTTTATAGAATTGAGTTTTAACATCGAGGCTCACCTCATGCTCACATTATGCTGTGGTTAAAGGGTGCCCCTCTCTTCGAACCAGGAAATTCTGAATCATTTCCTCCCATCATACGTTTTGTCGACAACATTGTAACATGTAGAGGTGACAATAAGGAGACAGAAGTACAAATTCACCGACACACATACTTGTAATCCTAAGCCTGGTAGACCTTGCCGATTTGATATCCCCTTCTTTCCCATGGACTCTACTAGAATTCTCATGGAACTCTCTGAGGGAGAAGGTGATCCTGCCAAGCTAAAAGAACACCCTCAATATCAAAGCCGCTCTTGGAAATCTCCCAACCTTTATAGATAATTTCAATTCTTTTCTCACTCATTTAAATTTAAATATTAATGAATATCTGTTTGCCATAAGAAGCACTCTTATTCGTCCAAAACTATTTTTGAAACGTCGGCCAAATGATGTATTTGTTAACCCTTACTGCAAGAAAATATTAGAATTACATAGAGCTAATATAGATATACAATATATTTTCGACCCTTTTGCGTGCTGCAAGTATATTGTAAATTACATTAATAAAGATGATAGAGGCCTTTCGTCACTATTAAGAAGCGCATTAGAGGAGGTGAAGGAGAACTCGAGTGTTAGGGAGTCTCTAAGAGCTGTTGGCAATGTTTTTTTAAATGCTTCGGAAATTTCTGCCAAGAAGCAATTTATAGTTTAATGAGACTTCCGATTTCAATGGCCAGTGAATTTAAAGTTTTTATTAATACAGGCCCCGAAGAGGATAGAACTCGGCTGCTAAAATCATTTAAAGACCTTAAAAAATTAAATCCTAAATCTAGTAACGTATTTGTTCCAAGCCTTCACGACTACTACATTAACAGACCTGATATTTTAGAAAAAACATCGCTGAATAATAAATCCAGAAAATGTGTCCAGTTTGATCAAAATGAAGAGAGCCAAAGTGAAGAGTCTGATGCAGAGAGTAATATTAATTCAAATTTTATCAAACTAAGGAATGATATGGGGTATGCGTATAAAAGACGACGTCCAAAAATAGTTAGATTTTGCAGATTTAATGAGTTGGTGGAGCCAGATAAATATTTTTATGAACAAATAATGCTCTACCTTCGAATTTTTTTACGGAGAGATGAAAACGACTGTTTAGTGAAATATGGTTATTTTTGTTTTATTATTTGTTATTGTTTAAACTGTCAAAAATGTCAGTTGTATTTTTGTATTTGTTTTGATTTGAAAAATGTGTGTTATAATATAATTATTCAAACTATAAATGAGTTGTGATTACAAATAAACTATACGTTAAAACAACGACGAAATTAAGAAAGTAGATGCTCGTAAACTAATTATTGATAACTTAGAAAGTATAAGAGATGTATATGCAAAATACAATCAGATAGGTGACTTAAAAAGATTGGACCAACTGCTTAATACAATTAAAGATTTGGAAGAGCATCGAGACAATGCAGAGCCTGGGAGTAATTTGACTGAAAGGGGGCCACTGTCAGAGTATGAGTATGAGCAGCAAGAAAGTGATCTTATAATAGACTTGGGTCTCGGGCAGACTATGGGAGCGATCGAAGATGTTGAGTCTGGGACTGGGTCTATACTAGTTCCTTCTCTCCTTGACAACGATGAATTCTTGCAACTCATTCGATCTCTTTGATCAGCGCTCCACACTCTTGCACATTTATCATCATATTCAAAATGTTCTTGATCCACTTTATTTATTCATAAGTGGTGGTGCAAGTGTTGGCAAGAGTCTTCTCATCAGGGCTATATTCCAAACCCTGACACGGCACTATAATGCTATTCCAGGATCAAATCCCGATGACCCAAAAGTTTTACTCTGTGCTCCAACTGGAAAAGCCGCTTTTGG
>KZ651926.1:273955-294267 GCA_001010745.2 Gerris buenoi
AAAAAAATACACTATCAGATACGAAAAGTTAAAATAAAAGTTTATGTTTTAAATTGTGTGCTCAAAGTGGTTTCCTCCGTTGCGAATGCAGGCTCTTGCCCTTTTTAGGACCTACCAACTACCGACCCAATCGTCTCACGCAAAGAAAAAATATCGCGGAGTGTTACTTTAAATAAGGACGTATTACACCCCTATTATATCATAGCTGTTTAAGGTTTGGAGGAAAATGATCCTGCTCATCGTATCGAAATTTGCAGGTGGTTGTTAACCCTGAGAGGAAATGTGGGGTCTCCGGGGCCTACAAGCTGATTCAATCCCCCCCTCCTATTCATCTATTTTAATTTTTCAAGGTCAACTACTCTGGTATTCATAAAAAATTTTGTCGTGAAAACGATGTCACTCAATTCGGATCAATACGCCTTTTGCAACGTCAGTATTTTACAAATAACTAAAAAAAAAAAACAGGCTTAAATGTAAGGCTTTGTAGCCCCTCGAGCCGAATGTTACTTACCTGTAAAATTTCTTGTTTGTATGTTTTTAAAAATTTAAATAATTTCTGTTTTTTTTTTTTTTTTTTTTTTTTTTTTTTTTTTTTTTTTTTTTTTTTTTTTTTTTTNAACAATAAAAATATTTAATTAAAAACTTTAAAAAAAATTAGATTGTAAGGTAACCTTTCATTCAAAAATAAACAATTCCTAAACTAGCCGACAATTTTAATGTTGTAACAGTCGCAGCAAAGATGGAGAAAATTAAAGGGCGGCCAAGCGGTGGGATTGCCATTATAATTAAGAAACGTTATAATTATGCCATTTTGGATTCTTCGGATTTTTGGATTCTTGCAAGAATATCATTTAGAAATACATCGCTAATAATCGGCTGTGTTTACTTTAAACCTTCTTTACTCCCTGAAAAAATAACTGAAGAGCTTAGTCAAATGTTAACGGTCGCAACACTACGTTACCCTGGATCTTCAGTAATCATTGGAGGAGATTTCAATTCAAGAGTAGCTGAAGAAAATATAATTCCAGACTTAGACATCGAACTAAAAGAAGATCGTTGGACAAGAGTATAGACGCAAAGGGGCAGGCCGTACTAGAGATTATGGAATCAAACGGCTTCATTCTAATCAACGGCAGAACACACTCTGATTACCCCGGTCAGTTCACTCACGTCAGCTACGCTGTCAATACAGTTATAGATTTAATTTGGTGTAACATGGCGTCTATAGACAAGGTAAAAGATTTAAAAGTATTAGATAGTATGTACCAATCAGATCACTTTCCAGCTGCTATTTATTTTAATGAATTGAATAATATATTCAAATATAGGAATAACTACAAAAAAAATTAAAAAAGAAAAAAATATCTCCTAAACCCTATATAAAATGGGATGAAAATAAGATGTTTGACTTCAAAAAAACAATGATGTTTAGCCCATCGATTTCCTTTAACTTCAATGAACTTACAACTGAGCAAATCAACGACAACCTTATAGATAACATAAAACTTTTTTAATCCCTGAGGACCTAACTTTAAGAAGATTTTATAAAACTTTCTGCAAACAATCTTGAAATGACCTGTAAATATAAAAATAGAAAAAATGTAAAACCTTGGCTCGAACAAGATTGTGATATACTCAAACACGAACTAAAAACTGCCCTTAAGAATTGCCGAAACCTCCATCCAGATTGTAAGGTAACCTTTCATTCAAAAATAAACAATGGATAACAGCCGGGAAGAAATTCGTCCTACTAATGTGCATATTGGTTGTTTAATGCAGATTTTTCCCAATTTCTTGGCGACACTTCTTAACCCATGGGGTAATGCTTAGCGCTCAGTCCCTATTTTATAAGATCCTTGTTTAAATTAGACGTTGGCAGTGGATTAGCTATTCTTTTGAATTCTCATATTCCATAACATATTCCAGTAATCCAAATTTAATCAAAATCCATCGATATCTTAGGCTTCATTGAATGCGGAAAACCCGCTTTCAACCGGTTCGTTATCTAAATTATGTGGTGGAATCCAAACGAAATTTATTGTTTTTATTTACAGCTGTTCAAACTAAAAACTTGATTTGTTTTCAAGGTCAACTGGTCAAGCTCTCTAATACTATAAAAAAAACATTACATCTACTCGTAGGCAATATATAATTGTAATTTGTATGCTGTTAAGTATTGAAGGTTCAGTTTAAACTTCCCGTCATCTCCCTTCTCCTTTCCCGCAATTTTCCTATACCTTGATCCTTTTCCCACGCTTTTAAGTGTCAAATCCCCTCCCTGCCCTTCCTCTCCACTGCCTCCTATCTATCTCCCTTTCTCTTCTCGTACGCTCTTAGGTACTCATCGGGCCCTCGAAGTCAGGGCCGGATCTAGACATTTTTTAAGTGGATGCGAACCAGTGGCGTAACTAAGAAATCCGGCGCCCCCCGCAACTTTTGAAAATGCGCCCCCCAATAGCTTACAAAATGTACCCACGCTGGGTACATTTTGGTACAGCACGCTGGAACACAGCAGGAGCATTGGAGAGGCCAAACGGGACTCTTAAATATTCATAGTGGCCATCAGGGGTTACGAACGCTGTTTTTGGAATAGATTCATCATCCAATAGTATTTGATGGTATCCTGAAGCCATGTCTAACGATGTAAAATATTTGGCCTTACCAAGTCTATCCAATTGGTCTTGGATAAGTGGCAGCGGGTAACGATCTTTAATAGTGATACTATTGAGTTCTCTGTAGTCTACACACATTCTCCAACCTCCACCCTTTTTTTTAACTAAAATAATAGGGCTAGCAAAAGGGGACAGGCTCTCCCGCACAATGTTATTTTTAATTAAGTCATCAATAATATTTCTTACAACTTCCCTCTCGCTTATTGACAAGCGATAAGGTGCACGACTGATAACTTTATCTTTTTCCAATTTGATATTCATTTTAATGCCCTTGATAGAGCCTACCGCGTTGCCCGACATAAACATTTCTTGGTATTCAGTAAGCAAGACCATCAGGCTTTCTCTTTCCACTTCATTCAAATCAGTATCGACATCCCTAGCTGAGGATACTACCCTTGTATTAATAGCCTTACGGGATATTTTTGTACCCTCAGAGTCGGTGATGGCTAAGAGAGAAGAGTCATTGAATATATTTCTCCCAAGATACACATCGAAATCTAATGTGCAATCAGGGACTACTTGAAATGTTACATTCTTAATCTGTGTGCCCGTAACCATCACATCGGCGGTGAATTGCCGGTACGATATAAGGGAGGTCGGTGTAATACCTTTGAGGGACACTTTGCAAGGGTTCATTTTACTTTGAAACAAAGGTATAAATTCGTCAGATATGAGTGAACAATCGGCACCTGTATCAAAAAGTGCTCGGAATTCTTTGTCGTCAATAGAGACAATAGTACACTCAGCATTGGTACCATTGCTGCATACATTAACATTTTTTCTTTTCTCTATTGCGGTTTTGGTAAAGCACTTATCAACAGAATGCCCTTTCTTTGCACAGAAGGAGCAAGTGGGGATATTACCTTTAGGCTCGTCGTTCTTCCTTCTCTCCGGATGTTGGGTTTTTGGAGTCTCAATATTACAATTAGCCCGAATATGGCCATGTCGACCACAGGAATAACACTTAGGAGCGGAGTCATGCCTTTGAGCTTGGCGGTTATTATTCCACTTTTCATGCATTCCTCTACTTAGCTTTGGGGGTGTAGCACCAATCTGATGACTGAAGTCAGGAGAGTACTTCCTTTTACTATTAAAAATGGCCCCACTTCCAGTCCCCTCTTTATTTGGTTTAGAAAACGCTGTGAGATATGATAGTAGTTCGTTGACAGTTTGACAATTACGGTTCATGGCCGCTGTCTTAACATCCATTTCAACCACATCATCAACAATCAGTTCTACTAAATCGGACTCCTTCCAATTTACCCGCAAGTTCTTTAACTTTGCCAACTTTTCATGAACATATCTCTCGTATGAATTAGTTTGAGAGCTATTATAATTAGCTGCTTCTTTGAGCAGACGACCAAGATTCCTTTTGGTAGGAAATGCCTCTAGGAAGTCCCTCCTAAAAGTGGTCCAATCTCTTATGTCAGGATCCCAATGATCAAACCAAAATTTGGCGTTGTCCCGTAGAAATATAGAAACCCTAGCTACAGTTTCGATTTCATTCCACAAGAACTGATTTTTTATCACTTCTACATGTGAAACCCATTTATTAGCATCGTTTACTTCGGGCCGAAAAGTTGGTACACTGATAGATTCGGCACTATTAGTGCGTTGAAGTTGAACCATTTGCCGTGCAAATTCAACAAACATATCACGAACCTCCGTCGAGGTTGAACTTGAGGAATTACGAGGGCCAGAACTAGTGGATTCTTCCCCCGCGTCTGCCTGAACGTCACTACCACTATCGTTCATTTTGTTAATCGTGGTAAGAGTGACAGGATTAAATTAAGTAAAGGTAATGACAACTAAAAAAAAGAAATAATGTTCTCTGTACTTACGGCAGTTAAATCTGGGGTCCATACATACGCAACGGAAAAAAAAGGATTACCAGTCACTAAGATATTTTAAAACTGATAAACGAAATAAAACACGTAATTAGCTACATTTTGTAAGAAACGGAAAAAAAAGTCACAACACTTAAATAGTCACAAGGATATTAGTCTGAGGTTCACAATATAACCGTGTGTCCGCGTCACACAACTCACAAACCAGTCACTAAAAAAAAAAGTTTTTAACTGATAAACGAAACAATCACTTCACAGTAACAGTACCTTGGGTCTAAAAAAACAGTAGGGGCGAAGAGTTTATCCCACTTCTGATGTTAGAAAATATGAGTTGGAGTAGGTTAAACGTGCGTCCAAGCAACAGGTTATCTGGGTACGCTCACTGCCTGTCTGGTCGGTCCGCCATTACCATTCTTCCCCGACCGTACCGGCTCGGCCCTGAGGTGCCCTTTTTCCACCCCAGAGCTCAGGCATGCGCAGAGCGAAACCAGTGGCGACTCCACATCGGAGCGGCCAAGGTCTAAACTAACTTTGACAAATAACACTGCACCACTTGACAGGTGGCGCACTCACATAGGAGTGGCTAAAGTACTAACTTACTTTGATAGAAAACACACATCTATATCAAACATATTTATTAATAGACATATTATTACAATCTAACAATAATATAACAAGCAATAGTAATTAAAGCAGAAGTTTTTGTGTATAGAGAGGTGATATTTTAAATGGAGTCTGGTAGGGGAATTCTGAGGGAACAGTCCTGACTAACTAATAACATAATCTGAATAATATTATATCGATGATTTATAATTACGTTTTGTTTTTATGGCTTAGTATTATTTATAATCAATAAACATTAAGTTATTATAGGACGGTGGCTTAATTAAACATTTATACTCCATGTGATCATTAGCATAAAAATACTCAACCTTTTTGAACCATCGCTTGATGTTGAAGCATTTCAATTTTAGGTTATTTTATTTTATTACTAATACCCTGGTTTACAAACGTTATTCTATAAAAGTAAAGATCAAATACAGTCAGTTCTATATTTAGCTAGAATAATTATAGTATAATTAATTTTAATATATAATCAGTGCAAGCAAGATGACCTTGAATAAATAACAATAACAACAACACACAATATGCTTTCAAAAAAGTTTTTTATACAAAAAAAAATTGATAACAGCGAGAATCTAGGGAGTCTAAACTACTGGACCGGTTTCGATGAAATTTGGCATACATAAAAAAACTTCTTTAGATTGTTACTCCCCTACGTTTTTTTAAGAATATAATTGTTTGTACAATCCTTTGTCAAAATGACTACTATGACAAAAGGATGTTTAGTCTAATGCACTTTGGGACAAAGGAATATCATACTTCTGTTATTATAAGGGGAGTAACAGTCTAATGAAGAATGCTCGGTGCCCAACTTTAGAGTCCAAACAAGAAAAATCTGCACACCTTCTTTAGATTGTTACTCCCATCTGTTTTTTTTTAATTATAAAGGGAGTAAACAGTTTAAAGAAAAACAATCCGTGCATCTACTTCAGATTGTTACTCCCTTGTATTTCTTATAAAGGTTGTATCAGTCTAAAGAAGAATATTCCGAACACCTTATTTAGATTTTCACTTCGTTCTGTTTGTTACAAATGGAACGTAACAGTATAAAAAGTGCAGTATAAAATTATGTTTGCTTTAAATTTTTGAGCAACCAAAAACAAAGATAAATAGATTTAATTTTCTCGAGAACCGTTTCCAGCTGGGTTGAATATTAAATTTTTATACAACGTTCAATAATGATTAAATTTAACCATGAAAACTCGAAATAACTATTAAATACAAATTAGTGGACCAACTAATTATGTGTTCGTTGATGAGAAGCTTTAGAAGTATTATTTTTGGCCACTCTGATTTTACTAGCTTTTAATGTATTTGTAATTTGTTTGTTTTCAACTATTGTAATCTACATTTAACCTTTTCCTGACTACCTATTAACTCAATAATTAATTTGACAAAAATAATTTCAGTTTGAATTAGTCGACCAATTGCAGTGTATGTCATTATAGAGAGATTGTGAGATATAATATAAATTGTCATTTGTTGATAGAGACATAGATAATCATATATGCTGTTGACACTCGTATACTGTGAACGCTCGTAAACTATGGCTATTAAAAAAATACCTATATAAATTGCTTCCGAGCTTACCTAAGGTAACGGCAGCATTGTGTTCACTTTAGAGAACGAAAAAGTTTTATTCTCCGATTTTAAAAATACCAAGGCAGAAATCCGTTTCAGACATCTGAGAACATTTTTGGTTCCGTGTCTCACTGTCGGTCTGTGTGTTGTCGAATCCTGAAACGTGCGACGATAACTTGAGTAAATGTCGACCGATTTTGATGAAATTTGGTAGACATGTTTATTTTACCAATGCCTAGGACGAATTCGTTGGACAACGTAATCTGTGCAAGCGGTCACGCGCAGCGCTCGCATAAACGTGAACTTCAAATTTAAAATTGGAATTTTAGGTCAAGAAAAAATTAAACTTCATCTATTCAATAAGACAAACAATATTTTTCAAATAAAATTTTTTTGTTAAACCAACAGCGATACCGCTATGAAGTGTCAAAGATCGCTAAAAACTATTAATAGTTTTTACACAATAACCAATATAACGATAAATAATATAACGTTGATGTTAATATAACAATAAAGTACATGATAAGATGCGAGGAAGCTATGTGCTAAACTAATTGACGGTGTATTTTTATTGTATCTTTTTTAAAAGCAAGTTATTAATTTGTTTTTATAGTTTTATCTAAAGCATTTAAACTAATTATTGTGTTTATGCTACGTATTAATGTTCTAATATGCTTTCGGTTAATTATTTCTCATTTTTGACTAAAATTTTGAGGTAAGCGAAAGTATGTATAATGTGTACTCAATACTTACATTTTGACGGCGATGTTTAACGTATAGTGGCTTGTCCGACAGCACTGCGTTCAGTAAACTCAGATTCTCCTACTGTATGTGTCAAAATATTATATATGACCTTGAAAATCCCCTCCCTGCACTTCCCCGTCCAGTTCAAAGTCAGTCTGGATTTCCCCTGGATTTTTTTCTACATTCTACATCATTCCTGTTATCCTTTTTGTTGTCATTGGCCTGCGCCCTGAAGAGCAAGATGAGAAGTTTGTCACATAGAACGTGGGAACGTAGAAACTCGTACATACTCGGGGTGGGTCGGTAAGGCTCGCGTTGGCTCGGCCTTTCTCGTGTAATGTCGGTAACTCCGACATCGAAGGCTTTGGTTTCGTCGAATGAAAATCCTCAGTAAGGCTTAAAAACCGATCTGTTTTGGTTTGTGTAGGTTTATTATAATATATCATTTATACAACATAATAGTCTAGGACCTAAGAGATAGCAAGCAAAAATGTGTCTGAATAACATCAAGCTAGAATTTTGTGTAAGTTAATCTTTTAGTACCTTTTAAGAGTATGTGGTCTGCTAAGTTCGTCTGCGGGACATAGCTTGGCAACAGGCATTTGAAAAAAACAAACCGGTGGAGAGCGGCTATATCCTGTCAATTATGACGGACAATTTAATTTTCATGATCCTGAGTACCTAAATTAGTTAGTAGACTAAAATTCAAGTTGATGTTAGTTCGTCCCTTAAAAGGTTAGTTATTCGAATATTACTCCAAATCAAAGTGATCACCTTAAGTGACAAACCACCATCAACTTGATTTTTGGCCTACTAACTAATTTTGTACACAGAATCATGAAAATCATATTGCCCATCAATATGAATGGAACATGGTCGCTCTGCACCGGTTTGTTATTTTTAAACGCCTATTGCCAAGCTTTGCCCCACAGACGAATTTAGCACATAAATATACATATACTCAGATACTTAGAAGGCAAAGATACACAAAATTCAAGCTTGATTTTAGTGGGACGATTTTTTTGCACGCAATCTTGAACTATAACCGACTATCATCTACCTATAAACACTCTGACATCATGAGAACTAGGGTTGGGACATCGATACCAATACATCGAAAATATCGATATATCGGACCAAAAATTATCGATATTGATCTTTCAGTATATCGGAAACATCGATATATTTCTAAAATATCGAAAATTGGAAGTCGGTGGCCTAAAAGACTGGGTCGTCAGGAAGGTTCTCGTCAATATTTTCTTTCGATATTTTGAGTAATATCGATTTTGATCCACGCGATGTCGATGTATCGGAAATATCGATATTTTCTATCGATATCCCAACCCTTTGATTCAAAACACAGTACCTACTACAGTCTATAAGATTAGAGTTGGCACAATCTAAAGGCGGGAAAATTTTGAGGGAATCGATTTTATTGGTCCCCCGTGTTGAATGCAACTTCAGAACAAAAATGCTCTACTCTACCCCTGTTCCACAAATAAAATATAACATGGCAACACCGATTTTCCCTTTTCATAACCCCAAAACTACCTCCACATTTGTTGTTTCCCGCCTTCGATTGTGCCAACTCTAATCTTATAGACTGTAGCTTTGTTAGCTCTTTTAAGTTAAGGCCGCTTGAGCCTCATCAAGCCACGAGCCTTTCAACGCAGTGGGAACAAGGGTTTCCGTAATTTTTTAGTCGACAATCTTCATAATGGTAAATCCAGCAAGTCTTGGCCTTGAAAGAAGAATAGAGTAATGAAGTAGTAGTAATATTTCACTCGTTCAGTTATAGTGGGCGCGGGCCATGAAATAATAATTTACTTCAACTAATTTATGTCGGAACGCCGTAATTACTTAACAGTGTTGCGACTTATTGCAGTATTATTTATCAATAGGTTTTTAGGGTTTCGTTGGTAAAACCAAAAAAAAGAAACTCTTATAGTTTCTGTGTCTGTCCGTCTGTCACTCTGTACGGTTCCAATAACTTTTGAACCAAAAGAGATAAAAGNGTAAATTTTTGAGTTTACCACATTTTTTTGAATTGCGCATGCGCAAATCTAATTATGGACTTCTGTATATTTTTCCTCTGGTTGGGTCAAAAAGTTGCACCAGGGTTCCAAATTTCAGCACTTTCGCTTGAACGGTTCGGGCCCTATGAACCAAAGAGCGACGGACAGACGGACACATCACCCTCGGCATAAGGGTTTTGAGAAGTGTCTACAAAACCCTAAAAAGCGGGGTAAACAATAATGTTATGTAAAAGTATAAAATCAATAAAGTACGTGCTACGGTGCAAGAGAGCTATGTACCACACCAATTACTGGCAGTCTATTTTGCTTCCTAGCTTACGGCAGTAGAAAGCGAAATATAGAAGCTATGCGATTGTTCCAAAGAGTGAATATTTTTGGCTCAGTGTCTGTCTGTCAGTTTTCCAAACTAGCATATCTTAAAAACTACTCGTCCGAGTTTATTGAAATTTAGATGGTAGGTCATAATTAGCCCATTAATGGTCCCATATAATTTTTAACCTTCTGCGCCTATTTGTTTTTCTTCCACAGATGCTCACAGATAAATTCTTATACACCTATATCTTCAGAAGTAATCGTCTGATTATCGTATTATGAAATTATTGAAACAGAATATAGGTACCTGTAAAAAATCACTTGGACGACTTTCGAAACACAAACTTGGTTACACGATTATGTTTCACCCAAGTTAATTTACTCTTCCGTGCCAAAAGAAGTTTCACTTCAATAAACTTGGAGTTGCAAATTAAAATTAATATTGACGTTTTGATTTTAAAAAACGAGATTTTCATCAAATCTTCAAACCAAGAACTTCTTTATGGAGAAAGTGACGGTTATGAAGTTGTGTTTATATCCTGAAATTTCCTGTGTGTTAATATCCTGAAATTTGATGTAAAACCTATTATAAACAATTTTTTGGTAACGCTTTTCGGAGATTCATTAAATTGTAAATTATACTATACCTACTACCTACCTAGAGCGGGCAGGTTTGATTGCACACCTCCGTGTAACGCTTTTTTTAGTAACGCTTTATTTAGTAACGCTTTTTTTAGTAACGCTTTTTTTTAGTAACGCTTTTCGAGTTCATGTGCCATATCCAAGACATAAAAATGTCAATATAGTTAATAAACATACCCGTCGTCAGTTTCTTTCAAGTACCGATAATAAAGATGCAAACCAAACATCCAACACCTCCACATCGGCAATCGAACACAGGAACTTCACTGTAGTTTTTTNACTATCATCTACCTATAAACACTCTGACATCATGAGAACTAGGGTTGGGACATCGATACCAATACATCGAAAATATCGATATATCGGACCAAAAATTATCGATATTGATCTTTCAGTATATCGGAAACATCGATATATTTCTAAAATATCGAAAATTGGAAGTCGGTGGCCTAAAAGACTGGGTCGTCAGGAAGGTTCTCGTCAATATTTTCTTTCGATATTTTGAGTAATATCGATTTTGATCCACGCGATGTCGATGTATCGGAAATATCGATATTTTCTATCGATATCCCAACCCTTTGATTCAAAACACAGTACCTACTACAGTCTATAAGATTAGAGTTGGCACAATCTAAAGGCGGGAAAATTTTGAGGGAATCGATTTTATTGGTCCCCCGTGTTGAATGCAACTTCAGAACAAAAATGCTCTACTCTACCCCTGTTCCACAAATAAAATATAACATGGCAACACCGATTTTCCCTTTTCATAACCCCAAAACTACCTCCACATTTGTTGTTTCCCGCCTTCGATTGTGCCAACTCTAATCTTATAGACTGTAGCTTTGTTAGCTCTTTTAAGTTAAGGCCGCTTGAGCCTCATCAAGCCACGAGCCTTTCAACGCAGTGGGAACAAGGGTTTCCGTAATTTTTTAGTCGACAATCTTCATAATGGTAAATCCAGCAAGTCTTGGCCTTCAAAGAAGAATAGAGTAATGAAATAGTAGTAATATTTCACTCGTTCAGTTATAGTAATATTTTACTCGTTCACTAGTTAGCTGTCAAATTTTGTCCTACAAAAATAAATAAAATATAAACTTTTTCAACAAAAAAAAATCGACAATTTCTTATTCTATCATTTTTTTCATAACATTGTTAGTTTTTGAAAAATTTTGAAAAGAAGTTGATTTTTTTAAAAATTTATATTTTTTCTTCAAAAGTTAATCAAACATTTTTTCAAATTTTGGCCTTTTAAACCGTTCAAACTCTCATAATCTATTGTTAGTATATAAATAAAGTAAACTGCCGACGGAATTTGTTTAATTTTAATTTTGGCTGTCTAGTCATCAATTTTAGTACCGAATATTTTTCTCAAAAATCAAGACAACAACTTTATTTTGATTATAACTCCGTCAGTTTTTATGCTAACGACTTTTGCCAATTGTCAATTTAAAGGTCTATTCAAGTACTTTCAAAAGTGTAATATAAGTTTTCTTCGAAAAACCTTTCATTTTTCCTCTACTTGACATGGAAAGTTTCGATTTTAACTATCTTCAAAGTCGACATCAACATCAGGGAGTTATAACTCAAGTTCTATACTACTTACAAAAACAAAATAAAAAGCAATCTCTTTTTTATTTAATAACCTTCATTTTTGAATATGTCTATTTTTATGATAAAACTTTTAGTTTTTGAGATATTAGCAAAAAATCGCTCAAAAACATGCATTTTTTGAGCAAAAAAAAGAGCATGTTTAGGCTCCAATAACTCAAAAAGTATTGACTGTACGAAAAATTCTTATATGACATTTTTTGTTTAGAATTTGTCCGTATATCGAATGGTGAAGTCATTTTTTATTAATAAANACTATCATCTACCTATAAACACTCTGACATCATGAGAACTAGGGTTGGGACATCGATACCAATACATCGAAAATATCGATATATCGGACCAAAAAATATCGATATTGATCTTTCAGTATATCGGAAATATCGATATATTTCTAAAATATCGAAAATTGGAAGTCGGTGGCCTTAAAGACTGGGTCGCCGGGAAGGTTCTCGTCAATATTTTCTTTCGATATTTTGACTAAACATCGATGTTGATCTACGCGATGTCGATGTATCGGAAATATCGATATTTTCTATCGATATCCCAACCCTTTGATTCAAAACACAGTACCTACTAGCTTTGTTAGCTCATTTAACTTAAGGCCGCTTGAGACTCGTCAAGCAACGAGCCTATCAACGCAATGGAAACAAGCGTAGGAAAAAGTTTCCGTCATTTTTAATTGACAATCTTCATTTGGTAAAACCCAGAAAGTCTTGGCCTTGAAAGAAGAATAGAGAAATGAAGTAGTAGTAATATTGTATATGCCAAAAACAGGCTGTTTAGGTGAAAGCTGGTTTTTTTCCTGATGATAGACCATGATAAGAGGTACATTTTCTCAAAAGTCCTCATTCATCCCCCTTGTACTTCCCCCTACCCCCTCCTTAAAGTCCAAAATTTACTTATTTTTCTTTTCACTTTTTACGCAAAACGGTTTATTTTTTGAAGAGAATTGTGATTATCAAAAATATTTCTCACATTGTTCTCCACGAAAAAGGTCCCATGCATGTTTAAAGTGAGATATACCGTTTTCGAGATATTGTAGTTTGAAAATGCAATAACTTATTTTTTCGAACTTATCTTAAAACACGATTTTAATGAAATTTCGATGGTAGGTCATACTTAGCCTATTGTTGACCTTTCATTACCCCTTCATGGCACTCTTTTACTTTGTTACCCACCATGTATTTATTTTTTTATTTATTATTAAATCCGAGTGAACTATTCTTTTGTTCAAAATTTATTGAATTAAGGTTACTTTGCCTTACTAGATAGTTAGACTAACGGATATTGTCATTTCTATTTANTTAATAATTGATGCGCCATTAGCTGGGATTGAACCAGAGACCTCCAACACATGAGGCACGTCCTCTACCACTGAGCCACGCCCTTGCACTGAAGCTACGAGCATAAAACTTACTGCTTAAATTATAACTATCTCTTTTTTAACCATATTTATTCTGCCCGTTGCCACGGGCATAACGGCTAGTATTTAATAATGTAAACAAACACTTATAGCTATTGTAAGGTATAATTGGTGCGAAATAATTTCGAAATTATTTAGTGTTCAATTTTAGAACTTCAAACGTCGAAATTTTCAAAATCGTTTTTTAAAATGGATGAAAATATTTGTTTAAGTTGTCATTCGAGTGACTTGCTAGTGCTGTTTTATGACTCGCTTTTACATTTACAGGAGAAATACGATCTGGGCAAACCTGGAGAAATAGACGACAATAACATGAAGGAAATGCAAGATGACAGCTCACTTGACTGGAACATATTTTTTTTTTTTTAATTTAATAGTAATTTATTGATTTAAAACATAAGAAATAACATATTACAACAAAATAAAAACACACAATACTTTTCTACTATAGGTAGTGAGGAAAAGTAAAAACAAGTATAACATAATTAAATAATAGTACTTTACATAATTTAAGATATATATATTCGTTAAAAAATCAAAGATCCTCCAAGAAGGAAAACCTTGAAACAGGAGGCTCGAAAATTTGATCCATCTATAAACCACATTCCTTAGAATATACTTTTGTAGTCACTACAAACCTTTCTTTGTGTATGATATACATCGTATAAGAGAAAGTAAAAGGTACAAATCCCAGTCGGAAAACAAAAGTAAAAATTTTAAACAGTAAAAAGATAAAAGATAAGATTTAATGCAATGGAATAAGTTTACCTTTAATGATGTCTTCATGCGCTGTATTTTTATAACGATTCATTAGATAGAGTGGAATAACCACAGCCACTATTCCCAAAGCCTATAAAATTGAGAATTTGCATACAATAATTATGGAGCTGAGCTAAGCGAAGCTCTTTATATTTAGCATTTGGTTTTGGTTTGACACATACTCGTCCTGAACGGNCGATACTTCGTTCAAAAGTTTTTAAACAAATTTGTCTCATTGTGCACGCGCGCACACAAAATTTGCAATTGATAAAAATTCGTAATTTCCTCCCCGTTATTTTCATCACCCCATTATAATGTATTTGCATGAATTAGGTTTATCAAACTTTTATTTTTAACTCATTGAACCAATAAAGACTGCAAACGTATATACAGGGTGTTACCGACCTAAACCAAAAAATTTTTTTGGGTGAAACTAGATCCAAAATGGAGCAAAACTCCACCAATCTCACTTTTCTATCTCAATCCGTTGCCGAGATATGATTTTATAAAGAATTTTTTTTATAAAACACATTTTTTGCTAATAAAAACGGAATTTCTCCCCTTCAAGTCAATTATTTTTAACTTTTGACCATATTTTCGAAATCAGCGTTAAATTTCCCATAAAACTAAAGCATTTTTATTTTTCGGAATTATTAACTAAACACCGAAATAACAGTTTAAATGTTCAAAAACTAGAAAAAAATAAAATTTCTGAAATTCTTTGAACGCTCACTATTCTCCTAGAAAAAGTCTTAAAGACTGTCAAATATCACAAAAACTTCCTCATTCAATACTATTTCGAACGGTATAAATAACATTACAATTCCGTATCGATTTCATGGAGAAATTTAAGTTTGAATGCTAGAAAACGTCACCTTTTGTACGTAAACTTTTAGCAGGAAGAAAAATTCTGTGGACAGATGAATCAACTTTCACGTGAAAGGCTGTGTTTAACACACACAATCGTCTCTACTAGTCCCATGAAAGCCCTAACATGACTCATCATAGTTCATCATTCTAAACTAGATTCACTGTCAGCGTATGGGCGGATGTAATTGTGATCGGGCCTTTCATTCATGGGTTGTTCCGAAGTGGTATTTAACAAACACATGCAAAATTCGCGATATTTTTCAAAATCAAGGTCAAAAAAAGGGCAATAGTATGAATTCAAAAGGAGGAATCCACTTTTAAATGTCTTATCTACGTGAAAGTTGATTCATCTGTCCACAGAATTTTTCTTATGAAATGTATGCCGGTAGGTCAAAAAAGGAAAATAGCCTGCATTCACAAAGGGTAAAACCACTTAGATCCACTTTTAAACCACTTCTGAAGCTNACTTGACCTTCAAAGCAAGGGAATATCACTGTCTACATGAATTCAAAAATTAATTTCAAGTACACAAGGCTACGGGGCACGGGATGCAAGTATTGAATACAGGGTCAAAGTAATGAATACTCTTCATGAAGCATATCGTTGAAATGCTCTTTAAGAGTACAGTAATTGTTGATATGTACAGTTTAGTCATATTTTCATTTAAGAGGAGGGTAAAATGGAATAATATAGCTATCTCATATAAAAAGAGTGTCTGTGTGAGGGTATATTATGTCTTGGATACAAATCTACAATTTTATCCCAATTTGATGAATTTGGCACACTTTTTCTTTACAACAAGGACTAGGTCACTGCTACATGAGATTACGAAATTAAAATTTTAGTACACAAGGGTACGGGGTACAAATGTCAAATTAATGGATACCCTTCATGATGCACATCTTTGAAAAGGTCTTTAAGAGAAAAGTAATTGTTGTTATGCACATTTTGGTCATATTTTCATTTAGGAGGGGGTAAATTAAAATTTATTTCTATATTATATAAAAAAACTAACGTATGCATGTGTGTGTATTTTCCTAATAAAAAATCTACAGTTTCAGTCCCACCTCGATGAAAATTTGCACACTTAACTTTCAAGGAAAGGGGAAGGGAAAAGAGTGAGTTAATAAATCAATTAAATAGTAATGAATTAAATTTAGCTCGTGACTCGTGATAATGTTTTCTAGTGATAATACTCTGTTATCATGGAGGCCAAGATATCAATGATTAACAACTTGCTTTAACCTGCGGGGCTCGTACTAGGAACCATAGCCTAATTTTCCTTGTTCTAAAATTAAAATAATAAATATTTATGCACCTTGGGAGTAAAATAAGCCATTATTCCCTGAGCGAAAAAGTTGGTTCTTGAGGCGAAGCCAAAGGGTGGGGGGATTTAATTGATTTTACTGCTTAGGTGGTAAAACGAGGAAAAAATTTACTTCCTAGGCAGTGAAATAAATATACTGCCTAAGCAGCAAAATTTTTGTTGTTATAATGTTGATTTTCTGGACGGCACAACTTGAAGTAAGAACTGATTTTTCTGCCAAGTTTCAACTCTCTAGGTTACATACCCTGGGCGCTACGATGGTAACTCACATAAAGACGTCATGCTGAAATCCACTCAGTAGGTCTTAAAAACACCCAAAACGGATAATTCAGTTGGAATTAAAAAAAAAAAAAAAAANTGCACGATCAGCTCAATGTAACTACGTGTGCTCACGGTAACTAGGTGTGCAACTGCACACCTAGTTGCATTCATACTATTGAATGCATTCAATGTATGTATTCAAATTGCATTCAAACAATTATTCACAGTTCTTACAATTCTTCTCAGATAATACCTTTTTTTGGATCGATTAACTCGATTAATTCTGTTAATCAATTGAATCTGTTGATAGTTTTGTTAATTGATTAAATTTATTTATTCTATTGTTTGAATAAATCGATTGTAGATCAATATTCAAACAATAGAATATTAATACTAAAGGATTTGAGCTGGATGAATTTACATAATGCAGAATTATAAGTAATAACGTTAGGTTATAGTCTCTCGGGCATCAGCAGCCCCTACAATGATCAATAAAAATAAGGCGGTAACTCTTAATGAAATAACAAATAATCAAATCAAAATAATAGAATTTTAAAATAAAGTTTCAAAGTTTCAGTTCACACAAAAGGTCTGTTGCCAACAAAATAATCTGGCGGGTTTGCTAACTAGCATTATCGGCCAAGATATTTTAAGATGGCGACCATTTAAAATATTCTGTAAAACTCAAAATTTTAAACTATTTATTTTTAATGATGTTAATAAATCTCCTTTAAATGCATTTAGGTCGTGCAAACGCAATGAATCTTTTAACGCAAAAATTATTTTAAGGTATTTTATGGTGGGGGAAAATATTTTTTCTTACAAAATATACGACGCATGAAAATAATAACATTGACTTTCTTCTGTTAAATAAGAGGGTGACACAACTTTAATTTATCCACTTAAAAAACTAAAAAACATTGAATTATGGCTCTATTTTTGGCCGTTGAATCCAGTGCAGCCAATATTTTATTAAACCTTCACACATCCAAATCTAAAAAAACGACTGCCTTCTTGCAGAAAGCAATAGTTTTTAACAGCAGTAGTTCAACATAAGAAATTCCACTTTTGTCCGTTAGAAGCTCTGATATCACTTAATATAAAATTTAGAAAATGTTTACTAGAATATGAAAACAATAACAGGAAAAGACTTCTTGTTGAAGCATTCCATATCTCAAAAGAATCTGAGTGTATAAATTTTAAAAAAGATAGTAGAGAGCTAATAAATAAACACTACATAGGCATCCTCAGTAATTTAAATTAAATATTTTGCTGCAATTTCCGTAATTCTTTCAACCAATCAGAAATATGTTTAAATGAAACTTTGTTTAAATGAAAACCATGTTTCATGTTTTTTTAATTATGGGCATTTTCTATGGAGCTGAGTTTTTTGTAACCAAATTTAAAAACTCGAATGAACTTCAGAATCGCCTGGACCAATATATAATATTAGGTAATATGATTCCATGATGAATTTATTTTTTCTAATTTGTTATTCTAGCAAATGAACTTAAAAAAATATAAATAAAAGTAAACTTAAAAAAAAATATAAAAATTAGCTGGGATATAATATATATATATTATTCATGTGTTATAAATAATACAATATGAAAGTCCAGTAAAAAGAACTATTTATGATAAAATTAAGTTCAATTTCACAGCTTTAGGTTCCTGTGCAAACGATTTTGGAGATATATCTCCATACGATACGATATTAACGAGAGGTTAAATTTTTCATGTATCCATAGCTACCATCTTTGATCAAGATGGAGGATCGGATTAAAAGGTTTATTTAACGATCCTCCTCACCTAAGGGCTAAAGGGGATCAATAAGGGCTAAGAGAAACCTACCTCCAAAGTTCATCATCATAGATCTCGTGGCTTAGAGGATGACCGAATGAGTCAGTTAGTCATCAGCANTGTTAGATAACATTATAATGTTAAACCCCTTTGTATAAAGAATTATCTTTAAATACAAATATTTTTCAATTCATTTCATTTCATTTCATAACCGTAACGCACAAAGCACAACAAAAAAATACAATGATACAAAGGGTTAGTTTTATATAAACAAAACTAAAAAAACAAAAACATTAAAGGCTTGAATGCTCAAGAACAAATACTCCACAAAACTAGCCCCGAAATAAGTTAGGCTCAGAGTAATGGCGCGAAATTATAATTTAAAAATTACAGACTTGACCACAAGCAATTCCAATTCTACTGTTCTGTGTCTGAGTAAATTAATTTTTATGTGTGACAAAATTAATCCATTTTTAAAACTATCGAAAACTATCGATAGTTATCGATGGTCGGTNGCGTAAATATTTCTCTCGAGTGCAGCAAAGTGCCACTTTCCGCACTAGTTGCACAAATAACTATTTCATCCACACGCCCACAAACATACATTTATTTACAGCTATCTGATTAAATATGAAAGGCAAAAAAACTTTTTAGTTTATCGAAAGTAACCCGCAGATAATAACCCCACATTAATATAAACCCAGATGATAACCCCACAGATAACAGATGATAGATGATAACCCCACATTAATATAAACTGTCTGCGTTCTTTAACTTTTGCAAAATACTTTAATTCATGTATAAAACCAAAACAATTTTGACAAATTAAAAAATCACAGGGAAGTACTTGCCCCAAGTACTTTTTAGGGTTTTGTAGATGAGTAAGCATACCCATTATGTAATTATGATTTCTGGTCTTNTAAAAATAATAATAATAATAATAAAAATAAAAAAATAAATAAAGGTATACCACTTGTAGCCAGCTTATTATCCGGCACCCTGTCTTCAATGTACATCCACAGCAACATGATTTTATCTCTAAGCAATTCGGTTCTGGAAATAATAAATTGCCATTAATTGAAATATATTAATGTCATTGAGAAATGATAGATTGCCATTGATTTAAATGTATAATACATTTCAAATTTATATTTCATAAATTTATATAATACATTTATATTTCAATTGTTAATAAATAATGAATTGTCATTGATTAAAATATACAATACATTTCCAATGGTAATGAATAATAAATTGCCATTGATTGAATTAAATGCAATTGATAAATAATAACTTGTCACTGACTGAAATTTACAATAAATTATCATTGATTGAAATAAATTGTAAGTGATTGAACAAATTGGCATTGTCATAAACAGCTTGAGCATAACAAAGGCAATAAACAGGCTGAGTAATTTTGAACACGTATATGAGAAAGTATGTCTGAGTTATCTCGGGCCGATCTGTTTTCACTGTTTTTAATTATGCAATTATAAGAATACCCAATATTTCATTTCCGTTTCCATTTATTTCGTTTGGATTTAAAAAACAATTCTTCTCAGATAATACCTTTTTTTGGATCGATTAACTCGATTAATTCTGTTGATAGATTAAATCGATTTCATTATTTTGATCGATTAAATCGATTAATTCTGTTAATCAATTGAATCTGTTGATAGTTTTGTTAATTGATTAAATTTATTTATTATATTGTTTGAATAAATCGATTGTAGATCAATATTCAAACAATAGAATATTAATACTAAAGGATTTGAGCTGGATGAATTTACATAATGCAGAATT
>KZ651927.1:5218-19391 GCA_001010745.2 Gerris buenoi
TAAATAATTCAAATTACAATTATCAATAACTACGGGAGACATACAGAGAAAAATAGACCCCCGCACCGGGACCCGAACCACGGCACAATCACAACAAACCCCTTGTCCCGGTGCGGGGGTGTATTTTTCTCTGTATGTCTCCCGTAGTTATTGATAATTGTAATTTGAATTATTTAAAAACGGTTTCGTTTTTTTTTTTTTTCAAAATGTTCTGTTTTTTTTCTAAAAAAAACAGAACATTATATTCATTTCCTACGAAGAGAAGTTATTTTTATAGTAAATATTAATAAAGTGTTCAATATTTATTAAATTTAACCACGAAAAATTTAATAAACTCATAAATAAATAAAACACAGGACCAAGTAATTGTGTACTCATGTATGAGGAATATTGGAAAGTTTTAATATTTTACATTTTTATTTTTGTTACACGAATTAGAAATCAATAAATTAATATGAGATAGTGTGGTTTAGTGCTTGCATCCTATTGAGTATATTAATGATATTTGCTTTAACGACCCATTACTGTATAATTGATGTACTATGTACCTAATATTTTGTTCCAAGGTTGTCCATTTCTTGTTGCACGGTTTGTTCCATTAAAGCAGTGTACCGTCCGCGGGACCGTCACGATGCCCGGCGCAATGGATAAAAGCCGTTCCAACAGTGTTTTGTACCGTTCTCCGAACTATTGCAACCCGCGCAAGGATTTATCAACTTTATTTTTAATCTGTCTAAATTAGTTTGTATTTTTACATTAATAATAGAATCAGTTTAGCAATACTTAATGCGCACAATTTATCGATACGATCAGCAGTCAACTTTCGTCCAAATTGCTCAAAAATCATTAAACCTTCTTTTAATGATATAGGTGTTAAATAAATAAATTTTATGCGCATGCGGAAGAGAAATTCGTTAGCGCAGAAGGTTTAAAATTAATATAAGAACAATATAAGTATAATTATGACCTACCTACCATCCAAATTTCATTAAAAACGGACAAGACAATTTTGAGATAAGTAGACAAACCTACATACCGACAGATATAGTCCAGTCACTCGGGCTATTCGCCTCCGAATTCTGTCGGACTGAACCGATTCACTTGAAATTTGGTGAGTTGATGGAAAAGTGCTCAAATAACAAAAGTTATATAACGCCGATGTGTGCTTCCGCCAGAGGGGTCATTGCCACCCCTTCTCGGGGGTGGAATTTGTTTTGCTCAAAATAACCACGGGAATCGATAGAGGGTCAAATTATAAGAAACTTTTGTTCTATACAGTTTTTTCCGAAAGTCAATAGATTTTGAGTTATTCGTGGTTGAAAACAGCGAATTTTCATTGAAACTCACGTTTTTTTAATGGTTTTTCACGAATAACTAAAATAATATGCCTCTGATCGAAGAAAGTGTAGACAACAAAAATGAAACTTATAAAAAAAAACAAAGAGATTATTTTTTTATAAAATATTCTAGGTGCAATACAAAGCGAGATATGGTCGGTGAAAGGAGACTTTTTTTTTTGTAAATACTTGGATCAATGTATTCAACGTTAAATTTCAAGAAAAGGGTTGATTTTTCGAGGGAAATGATACAGAAGTTTTTTATAGTCCATGAAAAGACCTTTAAAATGAGTACTTCTAAATGTTATTTGCATGTAAACTAAGTGAGTTATAGCTCGTAATAGATGGACTCTTTGAATAATTTAAGGAAAAAAGGGCAGTATAATTAACCTAATATCCACCAGAATCAAAATTAATAATTTTCCTTCTATATTAGTGTTCTTCATTAGATCCAGGAGTTTGACTGGTTTAAAATGTTTTATTTTTGAAAAAAGTTAGATTAAAGTGTATCGCCTATTTTGATAATTTCAAAAAAAACAAAAAAAACTATTATATATACGTAAAACATTATACAATACAATAATGTAGCTTTTTTTTAACGAATATTTTCATTTTTTATAAACTTCTGTAGCATGAAAATCAATGGAGATATTACCGATTAAAGTGTATGTCTTGGTGTGAACACCTCCTGTTTCGAGGGCTTCAACCCTTAATTTTTCAAAATTGAGGTGTAGTTAGGCTCTATAATGAACCTAGACTTGTAGCCTTTGAAATTACCTTTCAAATGACTATGTATACATGTATCAAAGCTCGACAATTAACTGACTTATTGAAGAAAAACCAATGATATTTTTGTGATGGTATGTAATCTTTTTACAACAAAGGGGGGAAAAATGTGTCTATCTTTTAGATAAACGTTTCGACTTATAAGAAAAGGCTCTAGAGTTTTATGATAGCACTTCCGAGATCGACGACATTTTGAAAGCTGGCAGGTACTGCACAATTTTATTATATGGACTTGCTAAGGATACTCAAGTTCACGTGAATAAATTGAATAAAATTGAAGATTATTCATTGTTTCTACAGCAAATGAGGTCGAGTCATTAATAAAAGCCACTATAAAGAATACTGCTGGTAAATCATCTTCCCTTGTGCCAACAGTTGGTGCTCTCGACGAGCACATAAGAAGAGTATACTTAGAAATCCAGTTATGGCTGGGAAAAAAGAACATAAATTGATTGGGGATGATTCAGAGATGCAGAATCTCTACAACCAGTAAGAATGCAAAGTTTGCCTGCACCAGAGGAGCTGTTAGAAGATGATTTTTGCAATTGCAAAAAAAGGTTGCGGATCTTCGTGTGTTTAAAGGAGGCTAGGTTTATATTGTACGTGCGCGACTGGTCGGGAGATAATTGTCAAAACTGAGTGCTTTGAACTGTAATTAGAATAGGGGGTAGTTTCTAAGGGTTAAAAAAGTTCCAACCAAGGAAATAACGTTTCATGAGCAAGAGACAAATTTTTATTGATTTATATACGTAAGTTATGAATTTGAATGTGTAAAAACTATTTTTAATTTTGGAGCCGCCTTTAGGAGTGATTTTTAGGGGTTGAAAAGTTGCAACTAAAGATATATCGTTTCATAAGTGAGGAATGAATTTGTAGTGATTTATTGTTTGTATTTTTTTTTTTTTTTTTTTTTTTTTTTTTTTTTTTTTTTTTTTTTTTTTTTTTTTATATGAGGGGTGCTTTCTAGGGGTTAAAAACTTGAAACCAATAAGATATCATTTCACAAGCGATTAATGATTTTATATTGATTTTAATTAACAAGTTAAGCATTTTAAAGCCAAAAAAAAAATAAAAATAAAAATAAAATAAAATAAAATTAACGTTATTTTTGTCAAAAAGGGGTGGTTTCTAAGGGTTGAAAATTTGTATTTAAGTACAAATTTTCATTGAATATGTTTATTGCATTCAAATTTGAATGCATGAAACGCTTACATACGCGTTTTCCTACTTTTTCACTTAGGGGTAGTTTTAACCCCTTAAAATCAATAAGCACACCTCGCCCATGCATAACTTTTGAAAAGGGGGGTAAGCCAAGCTTAAATCCAAATTTTCAGCCATATTCATGCAGTCCGACAGATTTCGGAGGTAAGACTCTATTTTTCGCCCGAGTGACTGGACTAATAGAAGCAAAACCATAATTGTTTGCTGGTGTCTGGAACGTATTTCTTATTTTATATATTATATTGGCACTTCCTTAGATTGTTACACCCCTTATTACAAAACAGAGGGGAGTAACAACCTAAATAAGGTGTACAGAATATTCTCCTTTAGACCTCCCCCCCCCACATCAAACTAGAAACATGACGTTCCTTTGTCCCAAAGTACACTGGACTAAAGTTCCTTTTTCTTAATAGTTATTAAGTCAAGTTCATATTGTATATTCCAAAACAACAGGGGAGTATCAATCTAAAGAAGTACCTTAATATTTATATTTGAATTCGGAATCGATACCTTCGGTAAGCTGAGAAACAATATTAATAAGAAAACTGAAAAAATAAAATAAACAAAACGGATTAAAAAAAAAGAAAGTTTACAAACCTTTTGAGTGCAAATAAACTTATTTGGGTGTTCCATGCAAAGCATTGAAGCAATGTGGCCACATTGAGGCAGAACTCGGTCAACCTGAACCTGACATCCAGTGCAGGGTGCGTAGCAGGGCAATGGACACGGGTGATTATCGACCGCCATGCAGACTTTCCTGATAATCAATGAGCATTATGTAAGTCAAAGAACAGACATTTTCATACAATCAAAAGGTTTACTTGATTACTTACTTAAACTATAAGAGCCTCTAGATTTACACTAACTACAACACTTAGAGAATAATTCTGCAAATGACACTGCGCTGAGAGCACAGTAGTGTTAGTTTACGATCTAATGAGAGTAAAGATATTTTCACTTAATCATACAACACACAATAATATATTATTGCTAATTATTAACAATGATGATTTTGTGGTCAGGTAAAAAGGGATTTTTAAAAATTTGTGGCAAGGGAACACAGATTGGGAAATCGAGCCGATACCAAATTCCTAATGATAATAAAGTTAATCTTTTGGAAATGGCTTGTAAAACTCATGAAGGAAAGATAAACGTAATGTAAGTGGGATTAGAGGAGTAAAAAAACCTTTGGTCTCAAAATGGAACCTCGTTGAAAAAGTTTTTTTTGTAGTAATTTATTAGTTATCAGAGAATTCTTCAATTATTTTAGATTTATTAAAACAAGGGGGGGGGGGGGCGATACTCAGTGAAAGCAAATGGCAACCAACCCCTAAAATTATTTCCCAACATGGAATTATTCTATAAATTATATCGTCTAGTGTCTAGGTAATCTCACTTAGCTTTAAAATTGTAATGTTCATTCAAGCGAAGCGTGTGAACATAGCTTAGTTCTTAGTTCACAAAATAACATTTAAAAAAGAGCAAAATCAAAGCTTTACCTGTTGCATGGTTGTAAGCATTTATATCCCTCATGACCAGCATGGGAAGATTGGCTGAAAGGAGAACAGTAATGGCCGCATGGTAACAGTGCAGGACACATCTCTCTAGTTCTGCAACATTCTGAATGTTCCATACCTTGAAAATCTGAAGCACTTTTTACTCGAGTCTCAACAGCGTGAACTTGACACAACAAAGTCAACTCTTCACCTGAAAAGCATTTGATATTATACCATAATTCATTATTTTCCACTCAAAAATTCGGGCTGGAAAGTAGTTTGAACATTTTTGTAGTGTCAATAATCTTTTTCTACGCACATAAATAGATAACCTTTTGACTTCCTTATAAATTCCTAATAAATATTCGGAGAACAGTCTTAATTCGTCAAAATAAAAGCTAAAATATTGATTCCCATATTTGATAAATATAGTTACCGATGGCATCCTGGGCTTGTAGAGTAGCGTTAATTTGTTGCCAAAGAGTGGATTTAGCCTTGAGAAGCTGCATGTTGCCAATGATATACATTCCGTGTTTGGCTCGGGATAACGCCACACAGATCCGATTCTCTGCTCCAAGGAATCCTATATTGCCTTCCCTGTTACTCCTCACCAGCGAGAGAAGGACGATCTTACATTCCTCACCTTGGTAATTATCCACAACAGTCATCCTCACATCTGCCAATAATTCGTCCTTCTTTTGTAGCTGCAAATAACCAACCATACAAATAAGAATGCACCATTTATATAATCACTTACCACCTCAACAATTTTTATTACAACTAATACTAATACTCAACAATCTCTTTGTCTCCTAAGCTGTAAATAACCAATCATAATGTTGTCACCTTCATTATACAAACTTACAACTGATAACCAAATTTAAATAATTTAATAGAAGCCTACTTACTTCTCGAAGAATAAACTGCTGTCTGGAGTAGGTTGTCAAAATAACGATATCTGAAGCTTGATATCCTTGTAGTATAAGATATCGACAAAGGGCAATCATGAACTCAGCCTCGTGTGGGTTGCAACGACCTCCAGTAGCCAAATCCTACACAAGAAATGCATTACTTTTTAAAAAAGAAGTATCTCAGATATATAAAATGCCTTTTAACAAAAAATTAGAATTTCGTGGGATTATTAGATTTTCTTTTTCTATTTAAGGATTTGGAATCTCTGATAAGGAGTCGTTCAAATTTTTCCTCTTCTAGTCGTCAGTCCTTTTGCCCTCTCTTTGTTCGGGTGTCACTTTCATTCCTCTTAAATTATTCAAGGAAACTGTATCTCCACTTATATTTGAAAACATTGTAACTTTACGTTCGTTGGTAGGCTTTAATGATAGTTTTAAACGTCTTTCAAAGGAACAGCTGAAGTTTCTAGGTTGTCAGAAAGGTCCAAACACTGACTTGAGATGCCTTGGCTAAAAATATGAAGCAGTCCTTTTTTATGGTGCTGGATGTCTACCAGAATTCCTCGGAACAACTAGAGGATCTGACTTGCTAGAATGCCTTCAATCTCTTCACTCCTCATGACAAGTGAGTCAATTTCTCAACTTTTCTTGACCAGTGAGTCAATCTCTCCACTCCTCTTGACCAGTGAGTCAATCTCTCCACTTTTCTTGACCAGTGAGTCAATCTCTCCACTCTTTTTGACCAGTGAGTACACCAATAGGATAGTGGTACTGCGAGTCCCTGAGTAAATAAAGGAGGACTCTTTCCAAATTTTTAAATAACAACAATCAACTGAAAATGTTTTTTTCTTACTTGTTTTTCCCAAACATTACTATCGATGAAGAAAAGATTCTTCGAAACGCCAAGGATCGGAGGATAGGTTGAGACAGACGGATGGTTAGTAAGGTCAGGATAAATCGACGGAGCGATTAATGCTGCTATGTTGGGTTTCATGCGATGCTGAACGTTCAGTGTTTGGCAGCACACGCCGTTGTTCAGCATTCTCTCGAACAGAGAGACGTCTAAACCGTACCACCTGGCCAGTTCATATGTTGAAGGATTCGGCCTTAACTGCTTGTGATCGCCTGCGATTTTATAAGCATACAATTATTTTATTATAATAGGTCATCTGAACTTAAAACAGTGTTATTGCCAGGGGGGACGGTCCCAATTTATGACATGTAAAAATAGCTCAGGACGAATAAATGTTTTTCGAAACGTATATTATGTCATCATAAAAATGGTAATTTATATATTTATTTATATTTATGTACTTTATTGCATTTATTAACACAATATGGACGACGAAGCTAAAAGATTACTAAACTCTTAATAAACTGGAAAAGAAGAAAAGCACTTTTCTTTCTTCGTGAACATATATTCAATTCAATTCCTAATTTACAAATGCCTTTACGTCTTTACTTTGGCGCATAAACTCTATAAGCGTTTCCAAAAGACGACACCGAAAAGCGTTACATAAGCGTTACCAAAAAATACTATAACAAAGCGTTACAAAAAAACGACACATAAAAACGTTACTGTGGACTGTTAAGATTTAAGATGTTTCTACTGTAGAAGCAGAAATGTCGGTATGTACTCTCCGATGTAAGACCCGATAACTAGCTATAGACATTACACTTGCAATAAGTGAGTTTATTAACAATTAACGGATATAATTAACAATAATTACCTATAAGAATCAAATGCTGGCAAGATGTTGCAAGAGATGCAACGATGTGAGCCTCCAATACTTGAGCTGCTTCTTCTATTATCACTATAATTAAAACCAAACAATGATTTAATCTTGTAATTTAATGTGTAATCAAGGATTATATTTAGATTAAACATTAATATTAGGTCATTTAAAGCTTTTTTCATATTAATACGCCTTTATTAAGCGTAAAAATGTTAGAATTCGGATCATAAAATATTATTAATTAAGTAATCTAGTAAATTTTACAGTTAGTTATTTTATTTCCTCAAAAGCCATCGTGACACTGAAAAGGACTTTTCAGTGCGTCGTTCTTTTTTAGACTGGTATCTTCAAAAACTAAAGGCCCCCATATAAAATCAAACATGTTTGCGCAAACCTGATGTCGAGCAAATTTAGGCCATACACGTCAAACTTTATGTTTGCATAACAACAAACAGCTCCTTACACGGTCAAAATGTTTGAGCTCTTTACAAGTAGCTAATATACTATGTATATCATCTAAATAAAAAATTTAAACAGAGAATATCACTAACTATAACCTCCTAAACAAATGTAAAAATGAACTCCAAGAATGTGACAACAAAGGTTGGTTATACAAAGAAACCAGAATGCTTACCAACACGAGGAGCTAATGAGGAAAGAAGATCTCGAAGCCTCGCTGCACCGGTCGTTGTGATGCCGATAATTTCCGGGTTCAGCTCAGCTAGTAGTTCGATATCTCTCTTGGTTCGTAAGTCTTTTAACTGGGTAGATTTTTGGACGTGTTCTGTTTTCTTTGCTTCAAGCTTCCGCACAATTTCAAGTCTAATTCGTTTGACCCATATGTTATAAAGGCTCCATCTTTCTTGATATGAAAACGACCACAAGTCGTCACTATGTGAGTTGAAATTTCCAGGGGATTTGATGCGAAGGTTGTAATTCAAGCCGGCTCGTAGAGTTCTTATGAGATCAGCATTTCTATTCTGATGGTTCTCTATCACTGTTAAGACTTCTTTTAGTGCTTCAAAAGTAAAACAGATTTGATGCCTTGACTGTTTTTTAAATTCCGACACGTCTACTGATTGCCCAAAAAAATTTTCTCTCCTTGACCTTTCATCGTCTTCATGTTTATCTTCATCTCTCTCTTCTCGGTCATCCACTTTTTTCATCAAGGATTCAATAGTTTCGTATGAATTCCCCAGCAGCCAAACCAAGAAATCTTCATTATTTCTAAAACCCGTTAAATCGTACAAGCCCAGTCTATTATTTAAGAAGAGTACGTTAACCACACCTAGTTGTTCTTCAATGATCCTCACCACCTCAGTATCAACTAGTATTTCTAAATGAGATTGTATCACTTCATTTTTCAACTCTGGAAACGAACGGTCAAATGTTTTCGGCCAATCCACGTATACTTTCACCTCTTTACCAGATTCACCTGCACGGGTATACCAATTAAGCCTATTACCCCTAGACCTAATATTACTAAAAAGTTGTTCTTTGATTTTTTGGAAATTGTATTGATTGAGAATTTTATTTTGACTTTGACCGCCAATTCTGACTACTCTCTTTGTGAATTTCAAAGTTCCTTCAAGAAAACTATCTAATGCATGGTTTGTGTGTGCCAGGAGAAGTACTGGATTTGCTGATAGGAAGTTGTACAAAAGGATTTCACTTATGTTTAATGCCAAAAACGTTTTGCCTGTTCCTGGAGGTCCCTGTATGACGACGAATTCCTGTCTAAGGGAGGCTTTTAATGCTGCATACTGAGACTCGTTCATATTTAAACCTTTATGATCGGGCCAAGTAGAATCGTTGTTTAGTGTAACCAAATGGTTACCTAGTCTGATTACAGAACCTAGGCTCATGTACGACGGCCTCCTAGGAGAAACGTCGTGAACTAGGAAATACTTCTCCATCGGAAGACATTTAATTGACTGAAGAGTCTTCAAGGTTTGATAAACTGGCTCAAAGAAGGCGTCGGACTCAGCCATGACATACTGATCTCTGTGAATCTTCCTTCCGTATACGTCTCTTCCTACAAACTTCACACTTAGAAAGCCTTTCTTCAAACTGTTGACATTCCTCTCTGTTACGATGGCCAGCTGGAAACTGTTAAAATTGTCATTGGAGAACATCACTAGGGAGCCGAACAGTAACCTCTTGGAATACTCCCATCTAATTTTACCACAGTAATATCTATCTAACTGGACTCGGTACGCAATTTCACCCAACTGCTCTTTTTCACAAACAGTGCTTAAAACTTTAACACTCTTGTATATATGCACGCCGGAATCTTGTTTTTTTGGTCCTCCTTGCGAAGGACCTACAAATCTCTTGTAGCTTATTGTACCTTCTCTTAAAGGACAAATGAAGTCCTCTCTAAGAAGATGAAATTGGACATTTAAATAATGTTCGACATCTCTGTACCTACCTTCAACAATATTTTGTGACAAGGACTTAAAAGAATCGTATTTCTTTTGTTCAAAATCTTCCATTAAAGGATAGAGACTGACCGTCCTATAACTTGCTCTAGATCCTGGTTCTGGTTTTACACCATCTTGAGATTTCAGTAACTGTTGTCTATATTTTTCTATTTTCTTAGTAATATCAGCCATACTGGGAACTACTTTTGCAATATTTTCGGTTGCCAATATCACATTGTTCATGAGATCGATATTAATCTGCAGCTGAGAATCATCCATTAAATGTTCAAGAAGAATGTTTACATTATTAATGAACTCTCTATAACTACTATCGGATTTTTTATTACTTTTTAAATCGGAAGTGACTATTATTAAATTATCCAAAAATGATTTATCACAGATTTTAGCATAGATAGAATTCCGTTTTTGCAGAGATTGTGTATCCTTGATTTTGACGGCAATCTTGAGAACTAGAAAGCATTTTGTTTGCGAAGGTTTTGAGCTGAGAAAACTTTGGAAATCGACCATATTTTCGTAGATAAAATGAACAGTTTCTTCGGCTGTTGTATCCTCTGCTAACTGGGAAAGGTACAACAAATCAAAACGTCCGTTGTATTCCTCGGGCTGAATTTCTTTAGTCGACATCGTGGCACAACTGATTTAACACTTATTAAATTTGTAATTTAAAGCAGCTTGAGGTTTCGATAATGATCTTAGCGACTAAATTTCCTATAACCTTCTATAAATCCATGTTTTGGCATAATTTCTTCTTTGTCTAAGGCTTAAGATTCAAACAACGTATGTCTCACTTTGTTTTACTGATGTAGCTTTGTAGACTGGAATATTATAGTGATAGAGAAGATTATAGGTAATAGAAATTGTTTCCTTCCAAACATATTAATATTTCAAATTTATGCAGGGTAGGCGGCAATCTAAAAAAAAAAAAAAAATAAATAAATAAAATCTTATATAAATAAAAAAGTTTTGCCAACCAACAAGTCCACAAAGTAAAAGAAGAGTAGTCTAAACTTTATCAAGCGAAAAGCCTTAATGTGCTAATAATTCGTGTACTCGATCATTAATTATTTATGAATAATTATTATGAATAGTTAATATTTACTGTTTGTTATGCTTATTTTAACAATTCGCGTTTACTTCTCACTACTTTGTTTTGGGTGTATGCTTCCATTTTTCTGACATTATATGTTTTTGAAAACCAGAAGATTTGATCTAAAGATGGCTCTACCCACGATTTTCCCCAGAATCGCAATGAAATTTCTTTGGCACGTACAATACGAATTAGCCCAAGTCTCAAATGAACGGGTTCTTAAATGAATGAATAACTTTAAAAACGGTATTATCTTTCATCAAAGCGAATGTTTTCAATAAAGAGATAAAATTATTAGAACGTTTGCCAATCTCATATGGAAAAATTTTCCTACAAATATTTGTAAGCTACAAGTATGCTCAACCAATAAAAAAACATCAAACTTAAATACAAGAGTAAGTGCTACTAGTAATGCGCCGTCTTAATCAAATACAAAATACAGTTTTTAACTTGATTCAGTGTCACCAATTGACTGCACTTTGCATGAAATTGCTGTGAAGTTATCCTTGTTTAGAGGTCTGGGATACGTCGGTACTATCGATTGTTATTATGACGTCATTTATCGATATATCCAAACAATGCATGATTTGCTACATTTTACACGTTTTAACAAAACAAAAATGTATTTTTTTTTGTGTTTGACCTCAATTTTTCTAACCTAAATTTTGTTTGACCTAGAATTTTCAATAGCCGCTCCACTCATATCTGAAGAAAAACAACCCTCCTGCATATATAGGTAGTAGCCTAACTATGGCCTGTAACTGGGGGTCCTCAAATCCAAAAAAAAATAGAATTACTATCTTTGTACCAACGTCGAGGGGGCCTCCAGTTCTGAACGCAAGGGTTTTTTTGTTATTTTTGCTCATCAATTTTCTTTGGCGAGGGGCCCCCAAGAAGTTTTTGCGGGGGGCTGCCTATGCCCTAGCTACGCTACCGTATTAAGCCCAGGTAGAGGTTCAAATCGAAGAACAAAAGAGTTAAAAGGACAAGATACATCGATATATGGAGTATCAAAAGAGATCGATAGTGAGTGACGTGTTATAGGGGCACCGTACACTGTATTGCAACAAATTTTGAATTTATATAGTACAATAATAAAAATATAGATAGAGGAAATAAAAATATTTTAAACATTAGTCTAAATAAGTATACAAATAAAATATCTCAATGTCCAGTCTACGAAGGTGAAAATGTTTTATGTGTTTTGGGTATGTTGTAAACTGAAAAGTTTTGATATTTGGCTAAGTATGGTCATGGAAGGAGGCCCCAATTTATCATAAATTTCTCAAAAACGATTTACTTTACAAAAAAAATATATCCTATACTAAATTAAAGCTCATAACGTAATATTTTCCACAAAAAAAATTCTTACATACATTTCTCTAAAGCTCTATGAATTTTTTTAGAATTTGCAGATTATATCGTGGTCTGTCCTTGGCCACGTACCTCGGTTTCTGTTATTTTAATTAATAAAAACGCAACTTACGAAAACATTTAGTTGGACATAAATTATAGCTGAGCAAATCCTATCTCCTGGTACACTTTCTTATAGCACTTGGTCTATATAAGTGGCCTTTATAAGTTCGAACCAGTGGTTCGTACTCCCCGTTGTTCGACTACCATATCACTTCGCTACGAGCACAGCACTACTACTGTTGTCTAGTTGTTTCTATAATTTCCATATAATTCGGCTCTGTGATTCACAGATCCCAATGACCTTTGTCGGTGATCGATGTTGATACGTAGGGTAGGTGGGGCTAAGACTCGCATATGGCCATGTTTTCAATCTAAAACGTAGTTTGGAAGATTAGCAGACCCCGCAGCTCCTCGGATGCTGACCATTTGGCGTTCCAATTAAATGCCAAATCGTCTTATTGTGATTTTTTTTTTTTATTGTACTTACTTTTTTCTGTTCATTAGTATTTTTCTGTCATTAAAGAAGACTGTATTATTTATACCTACAAGAAGATTTTTTTTTTAAAGTTATTTTCTTCACTTCTTCAGTGAAAATCTTTACTTATTAAATAAATTAAGATGTTATTATTCCCTGATTGTTTGATAATGTTTGCTCACTGGGATAACAACTCGCACAAAATTTCAATAAGAGTTTTTGCCCCACTCTTTGGCGCAAAAACTCTCATTTTATAGGTTTTAATATATAAATAATATAATAAATAAATATATGTACCTATATAATACATTTTAGGGTTTAATATAAATCTGTTTATCCCTTCTCCTTTTTTAAAAAAGTCGAAATGATATAGTTTCAATATAATTTTCTATAAAAAAAACAAATAAGGGTTTATCACTAAGAAAATTTAATAAAGTATATATTTCTTTCCTTTGAGGAAGAATAAAGGATTATTTTATCTCTAATTATGTAAAATAGTGTTTTTCTTTGATCTCTATTAGATTAGATTAGATTGTTGTCCGATTAATTTTCGATTCGAGTGCTTAAACCTCACACTAATGCTATTAAATCGGTTATTCATAATTCCAATTATTCTATTAATTTGTCCAGAGTAAAAAATAAGTTTTGGTTTGTGGGAATCTCAAATTATGAAGTATTATATTTGATGAAATGGCCTCCTACATTAAAAATATGATAGTAACACAGCCACTGATTCAAAATTAAAGATGGTTCCTCAATCTCAAGAAAGAGTAAGAAATGGTATACGAAGTGACGTACGTAATAATATCTCTTAATAGAGTTGCATATGTAACAGATTTAAATGACCTTAATGATTTCTTTTATCTTCCTGAAGTACTTTTTAATATCAAGCAATATCTCTAATATTTTAAGGCATATCTGAAATAAGTATCTAAATATTTCATTCAAGTTAGAAAACCATCTTAGTTATATATTATCAGAGTTCATTAGAAAAAAATCCCAGGGCAAAACATTATATTTTGTTGGTGCGTGGATCTCAGGAACATGTCCTAAGCCGGGGCCAATTTACATAATAGTAAATACAAGTTTTGGTACCATCTAAGAGGGTTACAATTGCTTAAACACGGAATTTTGTTTACGACCCATTACTACATAGTTAATAGTATTTTGTGTAATATAGTGTTTGTTTTTAGGATTACGTTTTAGTTTTAGGTGTGGCCTAGCTATATGTTTCCTCCGGATGCCGAGGAAATTCCTATCAAGG
>KZ651927.1:88006-100116 GCA_001010745.2 Gerris buenoi
TTTTTTCTTAAAAATTATATTTTTATACATTTTTTGTCATGTAATTTGAAGTTATGAGAATTAAAATTACACTTTTCTTATAGGAAATTTTGTCGGCTCTATAACGAAACCAAAAATTATACATAATATCGCCAATCACCCTGTATATATATATATATATATCACAAGATAAGAAAAAATTCTAATTACTTTAATTACAGATTTTAATGTTAAGTTATTAAAAGTTGATAAGATTATAATACTTAAGAGATAAGATAAAGCTATTACACATGAGGTAGAGTGAAACTGCAAATGATAACGTCAACATCAAATCAAAATATCAATGATATGATTAACGAGAGTTTCATGTACCGCATGCTGTCACATTCCCGTAAATTATCTTTTTATATTATTATAAAATTCAATATTTTATTAATTATCTGTGTGCCCAAATCGAAAATATGATAGTCTGGATATGATCAAATACGTTGATCCCAAAAATATTTTTGTTATTTATAAAACTATAATTTGGTGTTTTTTTTATGGAAAAAAAAGAAGTACAGTAAATTTTACTTTTGGGCATGGCTTTTCTAAATATGCAACCTACATTTTAATTAAATTTATACAGAAAGCCATGCTCAAAACCAATTTTCAGATGACAGAAAGATATTTCTTACATTCTTACACAATTTAATGGTCCACTGAGCCCAAGAGGTTTTTAAATAAGTCTGCCTGTCGTCTGTAATGTTCAGACTGTGTTCTTTCACCTGTTGTCTGTCATTCTTAGTCTGTGTTCTTTTACCTGTTGTCTGTCATACTTAGTCTGTGTTATTTCACCTGTTGTCTGTCGTGCTTAGTCTGTGTACTTTCACCTGTTGTATGTCATGCTTAGTCTGTTCATTCACCTGTTGTCTGTCAGGCTTAGTCTGTGTTCATTCATCTGTTATTTGTCACGCCTACTAAAAAAAAAATAGTCAGTTCATTCACCTGTGATTAGTCTGTTTTATTTGTTGTCCATTTATGCTAAAAATAAAATCACTTCCGAGGGGAAAAGATTGGTTCGAGAAAAATCAGACAAACATTCTAATACACGAGTTCATAAGTACTTAGCCCAGTGTTTTCCATTTATTAGTATTCGTATGCACATTTAATTATTATTGAACATTTCTTCAAAATGTATTACAAAAATAACTTCTCCTAGGCGGGGAATCGAACCCGGGCTCTCACTGCCCACATTAAGCTATTTTCAAAGGAACTAGATTTTTCCTAGGAAAACGGCTTATATCGTTAGATTCGTATTTAAATGGACTACATTTTAGATTTTTTTTAAAAATCAAAATCGTCTTTTTTTAATCAAAAACTATTTCTTGTGACCATTTTCGAGAAGTATATTTTTTTTTTCACGTTTTTTCGGAGTTTTTAGGGTCTATTATATCCTAATCTCAATGAAATGCACAGACTCTTTTTTTCTTTTTCAAAATAATCCCCTGTCTAAAGGTAAGTGTCCATCTGAGACTTTTTAGTATCGAGACTCGCTCTCGAGACTTAAGTCACAAGTGGAAATGGGGCTGAGACCAGTCTCGGAGAGATACCGCTAAAGGTTTGAGACTAATCTCGAGACTGTCTCAGGTCAGGACTCCTAGCTTAAGGTGAACACTTTTGATTAGACTCTCTATTGGCCACTTTATGGAACTTTACTGTATTCATTGATAAGCATAATTGATTAGCATTGAAAATGCTTGACACTAGTTTTTCTACAGATTAACAATTCGAGTCTAGTTCGAGTTATACTTAATTTTTTTGCAATAAAATGATGCGTTTAACGTTCGCCACATGTTTTTCTCATTTTTCTCAGATCACTTATAAAAAAATAAATAAAATTACTACATTTTTCCAGGATAGGTTTCTTTTTTTCACCTAATGACTGGTATATATATATTTTTTTTCTTTCTTTTTTTTTAGCAGAATAACAAAGAAGATAATTATATCAAATATAATTTTATCATCAAACAATGATCCGGAATGGAGAAAGATCAAATTTTAACAGACGATCTCTACGAAGCAGCCGAAAAAAAGTAAAGAAAAATGTAGACGGAAGAAAAAAGGCTGAGGATAATGAATGTGGCGAAAATGTTTGTAAGAAAAATATAAAACGCAATCAAAGAAAATTCAAACCTTCGCCTGCTTCACGTAATAAACTTAGTAAGTCTCAAATCAGTTGTGCCGCGATATCGACTAAAGATATGCAACCCGAGGAATACAACGGACGTTTTGATTTGTTGTACCTTTCCCAGTTAGCAGAGGATACAACTGCCGAAGAAACTGTTCATTTTATTTACGAAAATATGGTCGATTTCCAAAAGTTTCTCAGCTCAAAACCTTCGCAAACAAAATGCTTTCTGGTTCTCAAGATTGCCGTCAGAATTAAGGATACAAAACCACTGCAAAAACGGAATTCTATCTATGCTAAAATATGTGATAAAACATTTTTAGACAATTTAATAATAGTCACTTCCGATTTAAAAAATAATAAAAAATCCGAGAGTAGTTATAGAGAATTCATTAAGAATGTAAACATTCTTCTTGAAAATTTAATGGACGATTCTCAGCTGCAGATTAATATCGATCTTATGAACAATGTGATATTGGCAACCGAAAATATCGCGAAAGTATTTCCCAGTATGGCTGATATTTCTAAGAAAATAGAAGAGTCAAGACAAAAGTTACTGAAATCTCAAGATTGTGTAAAACAAGAACCAGTTTCTAGAGAAAGTTATAGGACGGTCAGTCTCTATCCTTCAGCGGAGGATTTTGAACAGACCAATTTCGATTCATTCAAGTCCTTGTCACGAAATATTATCGAAGGTTCGTACAAAGATATCGAACATTATTTAAATGTCCAATTTCATCTCCTTAGGGAGGATTTCGTTTGTCCTCTAAGAGTCGGTATAAAGAGTTACAAGAGATTGTTGAATTCTTCGCAAAGAGGACCAGCAGACCAAGATTCCGGCGTGCATATTTACAAGGGTGTCAAGGTATTAAGGGTAATTTGTAGAAGGGGAGAGACGGATGACATTTCCTACCGAGTTCGGTTAGACAGAAATTACTGTGATGAAATCAGATGGGAGATAACCAAGAGATTACTATTCGGGTCACTGGTAATGTTCTCGAATGACGAGTTTAAAAGTTTCCAGCTGGCCGTCGTATCAGAGAGAGATGTTGACAGTCTGAGCAATGGCTTTCTAAGTGTGAAGTTTGTTGGAAGAGACGTGTACGGAAGCAAGATTCACAGAGATCAGTATGTTATGGCTGAATCCGACGCCTTCTTTGAGCCGGTTTATCAAACCTTGAAGACTCTTCAGTCTATTAAATGTCTTCCGATGGAGAAGTATTTCCTAGTTCACGACGTTTCTCCTCGGAGGCCATCGTACATGAGCCTAAGTTCTGTAATCCAACTAGGGGCCCATGCGGTTACTTTAAACGACGACACTACTTGGCCCGACCATAATGGCTTACATATGAACGAGTCACAGTATGCCGCTTTAAAATCTTCACTCAGACAGGAATTCGCCGTCATCCAGGGACCGCCAGGAACCGGTAAAACGTTCTTGGCTTCAAGCATCATCGAAATTCTTTTGAATAACTTTCGATCAGTAACTCCAGTACTTCTCCTGGCTTACACGAACCACGCATTAGATAGACATTCACTAAAAGAGTAGTCAGAATCGGCGGTCAAAGTCAAAACAATGCTATTAATCAATACAATTTTAAATTAATCAAAGAACAACTCTTGAGAAGTAATAATAATAGATCTAGGAGTAAGAAGCTTAATTCGTATACTCGTATAAGCGAATCTGGAGAAGAGGAGGTAGTATATGTGCATTGGCCCAAAAAGTTCGGATTTTCTCTTCGAGCGTTAAATAGAGAATTGAGAAAATCTTATTTAGAAATACTTGTCGATACCGAGATTATTAGGACTATTGAAGACCAACTAGGCTTGGTGAACGTTCCCTTCTTTCATCGTAAAATGGGCGTGTTCGATTCAACGAGAATAGGGAGTAACGACGATTTTCTGGTTTGGCTGTTAGGGAAATCATACAAAACGGTCTCGAACCTAATTGACGAATACATTGAGATTGGGGGCATTTCTTCGGAACATCAAGATAAAATCGACGGAGATAAAAATATATTAAAAAACTTAGATTTTTACAATTACCCTGATGATAATAATGACATATTGAAGAAGGTGAAATATCAAATGAGGAGAGTTTCTGTTACTTTTGAAGAAATAGACAATCTTTTAACATTCTTAGAGGCTTGTCAAGATAAGGAGGACGAGATTTCACAAAAAGCTGTCGATAATATGATGCTATTAGTGAACATTAAAGCAAATATGAAAAACGGCTTAGACTCATGTTACTACAATATAAAATCCACTACAGATGACAACCCGTCCATAGATGACTTATGGTCGCTACCATCTCACGAAAGATGGCACCTTTATAATAATTGGGTCGATCAAATTAGAATGGACATTAAGCGAGAACTTGAAACGAAGAAAGCAGAGCACACCCAAAGATCTTCCAAGTTAAAAGACATAAAAACGCAGGCTGATCTCGAACTACTTATTGCGCTGAAGCCTGAAATTATTGGCATTACAACGACCGGTGCAGCGAGGCTTCATAGGCTTCTTTCCTCTTTAGCTCCACGCATTGGTAAGCATTCTAGTTTTTTGTACAACACCTCAACTAATGTCTTAGATAGATATTTTCTTTCTTTAAATTAATAACCAACGAAGATATATATGTATTTTGTTTTGTAGTGGTAATAGAAGAAGCAGCACACGTTTTGGAAGCTCATATTGTTTCATCCCTAACAAAGTCATGCCAGCATTTGATTCTTATAGGTAACGTTTATATCTACTTGTAATATCATGTGGTAAATAATGACTTTTTTTTATAATTTATACAAGCAATTCAAAATAAAGCATAACCTCAATTACCATTTTCCATTAGAGATCAGTTTATATTTAATTATCTAATAAATTCAATACTTATAGTTATATGTTTGGTCTGGGGTTCAGCACATACTAAATATGAGTATAACTTTTAGCAATATCGTTCTTTGTTAGATCTTGATTAGTAAATAAAAAAATGAGCATAAACTCGATCAATATCGACCGTTTGTTAAATATAAATCAGTTTATAAGAAAAATTCAATAACTATCGTTCTTCGATAGATGAGCAAAGACGTTCATATAATAGAACGAATCAAAACTGAACTAGTCACTAATAAGACCAAGTCAAATTTATCGTTCATTTGACTCTCTCCAAATTTTCTAATCTTTACTTTGAGTCAAATTTAAAATATCGAATTTCAAAACTTTAGGTCTTTCCATATTGTTAATAGCAAAATGTACTTTTTATTTCACATTAATTTCTCAATATGTTATACAAATTAAAATTGTAATTTTCAGGTGACCACAAGCAGTTGAGGCCAAGTCCATCGACGTACGAACTGGCGAAGAAGTTCGATCTGGATATTTCTCTGTTCGAGAGAATGGTGAAAAACGGGGTGTGCTGCACCACACTGAACGTTCAATACCGAATGAAACCCAACATCGCCGCACTGATCAGTCCAACCATCTACCCTAAACTTACAAACGATCCTTCCGTTTCCAAATATCCTCCAGTCCTTGGCGTTTTAAACAATATTTTCTTCATCGACCACAGTCGAGTAGAAAAGAGGGTAGGGCGAGAGATGGTGGATTCTATTTTTTCTTGATCTTAAGCATACAAATTTTAATATACATCATAAAAAAATAAATCGAAAGAGATTGCTGTCCATATTGTTGATATTACTTAATAACAATTGATAGATTTCTTTTTGTAGGATTTGGTTTCTATGACCATTATTACCTATCCTTTTAAAATTATTCCAGATAAATTCGAACAAACAGTTTTTTGCATTTTAATTATAATTTAAGAGGAAAGGTTTCCCTCTTCATCTCTTATCTCCTTATCGGAGACTGCAGATCCTAAAACAAGAAAAAATCTAACACTACAATTTTTTCTCTTTATAAAGCTTCTTTGTTTTTGTAACTGATTTATTTTTTATAGGATTTGGTTTCTGAGAGTCGCAGTCGGTGGAATCCACACGAGGCTGAGTTCATGATAGCTCTATGTCGATATCTTATACTACAAGGATATCAAGCCTCAGATATCGTTATTTTGACTACCTACTCCAGGCAGCAGTTTATTCTTCGAGAAGTAAGTATAGGTACTTATAAAATATGTCATAAGAAACAATATAGTCAGCGCTCATAAGAACATTATTAGTCGGCCACGAATTTGGAAAGTTGGGAAAACGAATTGTTGACTTAAATGCATAATGAAGATGCCAAACGGATCCTTATGTGTATGCTTGGTTATTTGCAGCTACAAAAGAAGGAAGAATTGTTGGCAGATGTGAGGATGACTGTTGTAGATAATTACCAAGGTGAGGAATGTAAGATCGTCCTTCTCTCGCTGGTGAGGAGTAACAGGGAAGGCAATATAGGATTCCTTGGAGCAGAGAATCGGATCTGTGTGGCGTTATCCCGAGCCAAACATGGTCTCTACATCATTGGCAACATGCAGCTTCTCAAGGCTAAATCGACTCTTTGGCAACAAATCAACGCTACTCTACAAGCCCAGCAGGCTATCGGTAATAATATTTATAAAATATGGGAAACAATATTTCCGCTATCATTTAAATAAATTAAAAATGTGTCCTATATCTTCATTCAGTATTTCAAGTCAAAGGGTTATCTATATACCTTGAAAAATAATATTGACTCTAATACATTTTTAAACTATACTTTTCCTGCCCGAAGTAATTTTTTAGCGGGAAATAATAAATTATATTATAATATCAAATGCTTTTCAGGTGAAGAGTTGACTTTGTTGTGTCAAGTTCATGGTGTTGAGACTCGAGTTAGAAGTGCTTCAGATTTTAAACGTGTGGAACATTCAGAATGTTGCAGAACTAGAGAGATATGTCCGGTATTGTTACCATGCGGCCATTACTGTTCTCCTTTCAGCCAATCTTCCCATGATGATCACGTGGGATTTGAATGCTTACAACCATGCAAAAGGTTACTCTTTGGTTCTTTTCTTTTTCTTGATTTATTTAGTGTACAAGATGGGCTGTGTACGTTTTTAGATTTGTAGTTATCCATAGTGTTCACATATGTGATTTAATTTTCAACATTGATTAACAGAAAAGTCTGCATGATGGCCGATGATCACCCGTGTCCATTGCCCTGCTACGCACCCTGCACAGGATGTCAGGTTCAGGTGAACCGAGTTCTGCCTCAATGTGGCCACATTGCTTCAATGCCATGCATGAAAAACCCAGATGAGGTTCCATGCACTAAAAAGGTTTGTCTATTTATATATTAAAAATCGATACAATGATTCCTTACAATCCATACAAGAATAAATCTATACTTCTAAATGAGCAGTATAATCGATACTATCACACCTAATATTTGAAGTTTTAAGTCGAACCAAGAAAGATCGAGCCAGTTCACACACCAATGTACCACCACCACCGATACGCATACTGAGAGTTTATCAGCATGAGTCATGTAAATCAAAGTGCCTAGACATGGGGGTCGACCCCGTAACATCAACCTCATCATAGATGGCTAATCAAAGATTTATGGTTTTACGTCCACGGTTACTCAGAACCCTAGTAATTAATACTAGTACTTCTAGTTATCCCAGGATCTGGCTGTTACAATGCTCTTTCAAATGTTTCATAATCTATTTAAACATACTTTTTATTTGTACCAATTAAAATTAAAATTGTCGTCCCAACATTTATTTATATAATATGTATGCATTCACCTAAATAGTATTAGATTAAGTTATAGATATTGCTGAGACTGAATACTGAATAATATCTGACAACAATTATGTTATAAGAATACTAGTTATATTGTAACACAAGAACTCTAAAGTCGTGAATGTGGAATGGATGACAAATTTCACGCTTTATGTACCCATTCCTTTGACAGGTTTTTACTTAACAACTTGAGTTTATTTTTTAACAGATTTGCATAAACATAATCTAATACTATTTACTACGAATCTCTATTAAGCTTGACCAATTACATTGTATCGATACACATTCAGCAATTCTTCCACCCATTTTTTTGTTTTATAATTTATTGCGTTTCTCTTTCTAATAAAAATCTTATCTTATAGATATGACTTCAGCAATTATTTATCGTTTACAATAATATTACCATACCCTTTCTAAGCTTTACCAATCACAATTTTATTTGATTTTATAGATAAACATTCAGCATTTCTTAAACCCAATATTTTACTTATCTGGAGTTAGGTTTTTGTTGGAATTAAAGTCCGTTCTTTTTAATTTTTAATTTTGTTTAACTCGCCCAGGTTGTCCAGTCCACATAAGAAAACCTCCAATATTTTACTATTTATTAAAACAAATCTCCTAATTTACTGGATCTTTCCAATTTAAATTAGGCATATCCTGTCCCTCTCCCTCCCCTCCCTCCCACTTCAGAAGCAACCTGATATGTCTCGGTGGGAAATTTCGAAGCGGAATAAGGATCATATTTGTTTGTGTTACGTATACTACATAACACATTATGTATTGTTGTGTTATGTAACACTATAAATGATTAGTTGTTTTGACAGATTTTGTGGGAGCACATCATTTCTATGATGTGCTATTAACTTACTATTAAACTAGAAAGGTTAATAGTAGTACAACAGAGAGCTTAGGTGAATTTTCACCTTAAACAATTCTAGTCCAAAGCTGAAGTATTTTAGGACTGAAATGGCCAATCTAAATTGGAATCGACCACATACGCCAATCCCGATTTTGGTCCATAATCTTCTACATACGTCCTGAACGTGGAACTGAACGTCTCTTACATACACGTCGAATAGTGCGTATTCTTTTATATTGGGTAAGAGGAAATCAATAGATAAACATCGATATTTTCTATGTTTTACATCGATGTTAAAATTTCATAATGAACGATGGGGTTGTTGTGGAGAGAAAAAAAATTAAAAAATTGACTGTAAAATCAATTAAGTGGAACGGCAGAATAAAATATCTTGGGGTGAATATTTTCTTTCTTTCTTATGCTTCCGAGGAACGTATAAAAAACAACACAACATTTAGTTTAACTAAACGGGGGATCCGGCCACTTGATAAACATCGAATTTTTACAACGGTACCTAAAATTATGTATAATTCTATCAACCATGATAAACAATTATTATTAATTCGTACACATAGTATTTTTACTCTCTCATATCAAGAAAAAGTATTGTATTGGCGCAAAAATCCAATTTAGAGATTTTGAAGGATTTACACGTTTTGAGGTCCCCTGAGTCCAAAAAAGTGGTATTAAAAATGTCTATCTGTCGTGTGTGCAGATGCCTGGAGCTTTAACTACTAGGCCGATTTTTGACGAAATTCGGCGTACATGTTCAGTACTTGTTCGAAAATCATACCCCGAGGCGAAATCAAGAAATTAATTTTAGCCTCTTCACCCCCAAAAAACGTTACCTTTACCCTTTACCGATTTTTTAATCTTAGGGATCGATCACAATATATATATTAATTATAAAATTATTATTAATCTTTCTTTTCCTTTTACCAAGGTTAACGGAGTAGTGTGCAGTGACAAAGATAAACTAAATGAAAAACGATTAAATGATAAAATCAACATGCACACTCCAGGAATATTTCAACAAAAGCAACTTCCCGCAGGGAAACATCAAGCCAAACAAGATGGAGTTTTAACAAGGCAACTTAGTGCAAGCAAATGTCAAGAGGAACAAGATCCAGTTTTAGCAAGGGAACTTCAAGAACGGCAGAAACGACTGGCTGAAATTACCCGGCACCAAGAGCAACTTCCTGGAGGGAAACATCATGCTGAACAAGAAGGAGTTCTATCAAGGCAACTTAGTGCAAGGAAACGTCAAGAGGAACAAGATCAAGTTTTAGCAAGGCAACTACAAGAGCGGCAGAAACGACTTGCTGAAATGGCCCGGCACCAAGAGCAACTTAATGCCAGGAAGCTTCAAGAGGAACAAGATCAAGTTTTAGCAAGACAACTTCAAGAGCAACTTGCTCCAAAGACACGTCAATGTGAACAAGATCCAGTTTTCAGGGACCTTCAAGAGCGGCAAAAACGACTTGCTGAAATAGCCCGGCACCAAGAACTTACTGCAAGTACACGTCAATATGAACCAGTTCAGGAGCAACATCAAGTTAGGCCACAGCAACTTCTTAATCCTATTATTCATGCAACTCGGCATTCAGGGCGAAGAAAGGTCATACTCATAATAACAGCGCTAAGTTTAGTTATAATTATTTGTATAATATTTACTTGTCTTATTGTATATAAAGTGATTTAAACACTCAAGGTGTGTGTTTACATATTTACTACCAAACTACTTACACACAACTATTTTACACATTTACCTTTGGGTAATATTATCTCCTCTTGATGTTTACATGTGTATAAAGGTAAATAGAGAGAGGAGATAATATTACCNCCACAGACAGTCTGCAGACAGCCCACAGACAGTCTGCAGACAGCCCACAGACAGTCTGCAGACAGCCCACAGACAGTCTGCAGACAGCCCACAGACAGTCTGCAGACAGCCCACAGACAGTCTGCAGACAGCCCACAGACAGTCTGCAGACAGCCCACAGACAGTCTGCAGACAGCCCACAGACAGTCTGCAGACTGCCCACAGACAGTCTGCAGACAGCCCACAGACAGTCTGCAGACAGCCCACAGACAGTCTGCAGACTGTTTTGTCTCCAGTGTGCAAAGATGTTTTTATTGTTTTTCAAAGTTTTGTATTTTATTTTTTTATTTGCAATAAATGGCTATTTATTTATTTATATAACTATTGATTAAATGACATAGATTATTATAGATTTGAAGTAATATATTGCATAATGGCTGTTTACTGATCTATTTAATCTACAATGATTAGGAGCACAACTACTATTGTTAAGTTACTATGTATTCATTTTTTTTTTTTTTAAATGATACAAATACTTGTGTTCATAGTTTTGTCAACGAACTACCCCGTAAGTTTACTTTATTTTAAAGCAAAGTGTTAAAATCAAATTTCACATAAGAGATGCATAAAAACGATGATTTGAGAGGTTATATGTTCAAAAATTTCCGGGGAGGACCCCGGACCCCCCTCCCAGAATGTGTCCCCCCCCCAAATAATGTACAGTTGACAACGCCCATGGTTTTTAAAGATATTTTGGTTTGCAAAAATTAATGAGAGACCAACAGACAGACATGGAACCAAAAATGTTCCTTGCTAGCAAAATCCAGCGGCCCTTAGAAATCTTCAGATTCTGAAATTTGGCTCTTTATGCAATTCTCGTGAGAACCCCTGGTCCAGCGGATCGTTCGGCAATCGTTTAGGACAGGTTTTGGTTTTATACGCATGCGCTAACATTAAATAAACCTGGTCAAGTGTGTGCTGGTCAGCACACAGCGAAGGTCCGTAGGCAACGCTGTATTGTATAAGCAGTACCCTATTGATGATGTTTTTCATAATACTAAAAAACTTACTTTGAACTTTCCTATGGGTCTGATATTCTCAAAGCACATAAACTAAAAAATATGAATCTAATCATTTAAGTAGATTTCCCAGGAATAACTAAAAATCTTGCGGGGGATATCTAATATCATATTCTGATTTAGATCATGAGATAAAAGCTATAAACATAGACTGTGAGAGGGTGGTGAAATTACCCAGAAGAAAATAGCCACACATACACATCTATCACATGCAATTTAAATCAAAACATTGAAAAATCTGTCACTTTAAAGCCGGCTTTACACCTTGCGATTTGTCGATGCAAACTGAAGGAACGATAAATCGCATGATATATCGTTGCAACCTAGGAGCGTTTACACTACACCGATTTCTTACCCCGATCTTTCTTTTTAATTTACTTTTTGTAGGGGGTTGGCCAGGAGGTTGTACGACCTCCCTTTACACGCACCGACTTGTCGGCCGATCTCACAGATTGAATAAGTTTTGATTCGATCAACAACC
>KZ651927.1:105323-117136 GCA_001010745.2 Gerris buenoi
ATAATTACAAGATAAAAAGAACTTTTTATATACTACGTTTTTTTAATTCAATTAATTCTTTTTTTGTTTACTTGGTTTACTTATTCTTTTTCGCTGTCATTCAATGTTTACCTCTTAATAAAAATTCTTAAATTTGAAATCTGTCAAAATGAAGGATTGTAAATATTATGGGATGTAACAAAATAAATAAAATAACTTGCGGATTTTTTCCGAACTAACTTTCCATGCAGCAAATTTGCTGAAAACGAATTAAATTCTGCTGAAAAATTACTAAAAGCATTAAAATAATGCATTGTCATCGTGTTCTGAGCTGTTCTAAAAGTTTCAAATGTCTAGCTACTCGGGATGTTAGTTAAAATTCGATTGCAAGATTTGTACTGGACAAACATACAAACATACAAACAGGAAACCAAGTTAATAAAAACGTAGTAAAATACATCGAGAAGACCATAATTATAAAAAAAACCGTATTTTGTCAATAAAAAATAAAATAATTTTTTTTCTCGAAATTTTCAAAAAGTGGTATCTTTACTTTTGGTCGAAGAATGTTCAGGAATTTTTTCAGATTTTTTTGCACGTCATATAAGCGAGATAGAGGGGGGGGGCACGTTTCACACCCACGTTAAACGTGCCTACGCTCGCCCTATCAAAGTTATAACCAAATAAATATATATTTTTGTAATCAGCTCGACGTACCCTTTAATATGATATCCCTCACGATGTCAAAAAAAAAAATTATAAAAAAAATTAACCCTTAAGTTTTTTTATCCCAAATTTTTTGAAAAATATTTTTTTTAGTCGCTATATTTTTAACATGTGTGAGTAGGTACAATATATATACATGCCAAATTTCAAAGTCATTGGACAAAAGGTGTAGCCGTGAGAGCATGCGACGGACGGACAGACAGACAGACACACGCGCGAAAATATAAGGGTCCTTAGCTTTTCCGTACGGACCCTAAAAATCTAAGGAAGTACTTGCGTCCAAGTACTTTTTAGGGTTTTGTAGATGATAAAGCATACCCGTTTTGTAATTATGCTTATTTTCTACGATCCCGCAAGAGTCCCGGGTTCGATCCCCCGGGGGTAACAATGTTTTTTATCGGTATAAAAACGACAAGATAAATTACATTTATCAGGAAATTTTCATTGCCCAACCATAGAGTATAACCATGAATCATTTCTAAACTTTAGGACCAGCCATTATATAAAGTTTGGGGGGGAGGAATTATTTTGGGGTATATTTTGACTTATAAAACCATTAAAAAATGAAAAATTCAAAAAAGCATATATGTATATTTGTATCCTACTCTTCAGCAGCTTTCATTTGATACCAAACTCAAATTTGTAAAAAATAAAAGTTTGGGCGCACTCCAAATTTTCGCGCACAAAATTGGTAATTTTTAAAATCTAGGAATGAATTCCCGGAAATATCATCGCCCTAATATAAGGTATTAGCATGAATTATTTCGAAATTTTAGCACCAGCTGATCTACAGTGGTTAGGGAGGGGGGAATTTTTTTGGGGTATATTTTTATTCTTTCCCCCTATAAGGAATGCAAAATTTAAAAAAGCATTATATAGGTATTTGTGTCATACTCTTCAGCAGCTTTCATTTGATATCCAACTCAAATTTTTAAAAAAATAAAATTTTGGGTGCACTTCACTTTTTCGCGCCCAATATGTATTGGCAATTTATAAAAATTTGGGATGAACTCCCGGAATTTTCATGGCCTTACAATAAGGTATTAGTATGAATTATTTCGAAATTTTAGCACTAGCCGATCTATAGTGGTTGGGGGGGAATTTTTTTTTGGAGTATATTTTGATTTTTCCCTTCTATAAGGAATGCAAAATTTAAAAAACCATACTTATTATATTTGTGTTCTACTCTTCAGCAGCTTTCATTTGATTATCGACTCAAAAATTTAAAAAAATATAAATTTTTGAGTTTACCACATTTTTTCGAATTGCGCATGCGCAAATCTAATTATTAACTTCTGTATATGTTTCCTGTGGTTGGGACAAAAAGTTACAACAGTATTTAAAATCAAATTTCAGCACTTTTGCTTAAACGGTTCGGGCCCTATGAACCAAAGACCGACGGACGGACGGACATATCACCCTCGGCATAAGGGTTTTGAGAAGTATCTACAAAACCCTAAAAATTTATAATGCCAAATGTGAGGTTTTCAAACAGCGATATTAGAATCCTAAACGGAAGGATTTCCAACTCCCCTCTTTGTCTACCCGTGTTAGACTACTAGCGCTGCACGATAATTTGGCGGTTAATAGAGAAACTAAATCTTTTACACCATTCAAAAGATTATGAGCATCTTAATTCAAAGAAATAAATTAAAAAATTAAATTGTCAGGTAACTAGATTCGATCCCGGAAACTTCCGCATTTGGAGCAACCGCGCATCTCATACAGCCACCGAGGCAGGTTTTTTCTTTGTTTTGTTTATTTACAAAATAGTACAAATGTCTGACAACCAGTATTTGTTTATATTTTAAATAAGGAATGTCAAAAGATCATAAGTAGTTTACAATTGTAACCGCCATATTCTTGAGCAGCGCTAGTGCTCTTACACCTCTAGAATACTTGAGTTTGATACTCCTGTTTTCAAACCTCACATCTGGGACTAAATTCGAGCCAACCTGATTTGAGTTGTCTTTGGCTTCCTCAATCAACAAAGCAAATGCTAAGTTGGCTCCACTAAAGTTGATCGCAGCCACACATTAGGAACAAAATTCCATTGAAAATTGTTATTACCCACGTTGCCCAATTAAAATCATTATTTAAAATGGCTGCAGTTACCCTTACTATTATTAACTTTTGCCAATAAAAAAAATTAAAAATAATAAAACAGGTTAATAATAATCAGGGGCGGCCCGAGGCTCGTGCGACCCGTGCGGCCGTACGGGGGGGGGCAAAACCTGGTTCAGATCATTATATACCGGTAATTTTTTCGGTAAATTTGGACTTTAACACTCACTTATTGATTTCGGGTTTCTTTACTTACACTGCTCCTTTTTCAATTTAACAACTTTAGATCTGGGTTAATCGATAAAATCAATAGTTTTTTTTTTAATTTATTTAAAATATCCTCTCACGTACATGCGGAAAATGTTGAAAATAGGGGTTTTCTAAGGCCGGGCAATTTTTACTTAAGATGACTGCAAACCTATGAATTGGATGTACAAACACAAAACCACACGAAAATCACCCTAAATAATTGTTTTATACTCGTAATTTAAAAAAAAATTAAGCCGGCCATTTTATACGTAATCACAAAGAAGAATTTCCTAATAACATGTTATCGCGATCTATTGGGCGTCACTATCGATTTATCAATTACCACCAGAGCTAGTGTTCTAAAATTCAGCAGTGTTTAAACCCCTCATTCGTTTTTTTCTGCATCGTTCTTTTATAAACAAGAGAGTTTATATTACTTTGTCTGCATAACTACTACTATTAGTACCGGTGACGGAACTAGGTATGTCAGCACCCGGGGAAAATTATGCATCTGGCTCCCCAGACACTTTTTTAACAAAATTTAGCGCTCTGGGCTGTAGCCCAGTTAGCCTATTTATACTCATTTTTTTAACAATTTGGCACCCCTCAGACTCAACTGGGGCCCTTCTGCACTTGAACTGCTCCGGTTATTACGACAAAGGGATATTTAATCTAATATACTTTGGGACAAATAAATATTACACTTTTGTATGTATTAGTATGTTATTCTTTTGTCCCAAAGTAAATTGGACTAAATATCCCTCAGTTTTAGGCAGTGTTTCCACTTCGAGGGAAAATTTCCCTTTTGAGGGAAAATAGAGGCTCGAAAGGGGAAGGAAAGGGAAAGAAATAAAAAGGGAAAAATGAGGGAAAATAGGGCATTTTATGAAATATGCATATTTTTACATAATGTAATTACTATTCCATTCAATATTATAAACCATACATGGTATATACTCAACTATTATTGTAATAACCCGAAATCTGCAACAATATACGTATACTCATGCCAATATACGTATAGCTCAGATTGGCCAACCTATGTGAGGGAAAAAATAAAATCAGGTGGTTATCTTAAGGTTATCCAGAGATGTTTTTGTTTGCCTAGGTGGCCCGACCTACTACCTGCCAAAATCTCGAGCTCTCTTTGGCTCCCCTCTTTTTTTTTCGATTTTTCCGCGCTGTCAGATTAACAATAATATAATGGCATACGAATAGGTTACTGTCACAAACAATTTCGCCAAAATGCATTATTCCCTTTTATTAATCCCTTTTCCCTTAACTTCCAGTTCAAGTGTTCAGTCAGTAGGCGTAGGCATTTAGGCATAGAGAACAGGCCTAAAACTTACCCACTTACCTTGAGGGTAAGTTACATTTTGGGTTTATAAAAATATAAAAGCTAATCTGTAGAGAGATGCTAGCGCTAGCGCTGCTTGATTAAGTGATAACGATAAAAGACTTTGATATTGTATTGTTTTGTTGGAGTCTGTTAACGTTAACAGTAAACAAATCAGCTCCGTAGTTATTCCTTTTAACTTGTTTACCTATTCTACTTAGTTTTCTTCAGCTTTCGTTTCAAATTTAAAATACCTATAACGTGACTTATATATTACGTATTCTAATAAATGTATTTAACTATAAATGCCTTTTTTTGATTAGTATACAGTGAAATTAGAAAAAAGGAAAAAAGAGGGGGAAAATTACATTTACAGGAAGGGAAAAAAGGGAAATTTTGATAGAAATAAGGGGAATTACTTAAAAGTAAAGTGGAAACACTGGTTTTAGGGGACTATATGGGGACCACATATTCCGTATGTCCGGGGAATTACATTCATGAGAACGGTATTGATAAATTTATTTTGGAGCACGTCACTACTATTGCATTGCTCGGTGAAATCGAGCATTGTCAACCATCGAAGGTCATTTGGATTTGAGATTTACGGAGCTTGATGGGACGAATAAAGCAGTGCTGATGAGGTGTTAAGAGAGTCAACTACAGCTCTTGTAAGTCTTTATCATCTTTACATATAACAGTTACATTGTCATTGAATTATTATTTGGATTATCATTTTGATTATTCTTTCTATTTAGTTCTATTGGTTATTGGACGATTTCTTTGGATTTTCCGTGGACCGTTCAGGAAATCCAAAAAATCCAAGACAGAAATAAGTTTCTGACATCAGGCAAGTATTTGGTCCGATGTCTGTCTGTCTGTCGTTTACTTTTTGCAAACCAACATATCCTAATAAACAAGTCAAGTGTGTGCTAGTCAGCACACAGCGAGGGTCCATAGGCAACACTGTATTGTTTAAGTTGTAACCTATTGATGGTGTTTTTTAAAATACCAAAAGCATACTTTGAACTATCCTATGGGTCTGATATTCTCAAAACACATAAACAAACTTCCGATGAAGTATTTTTTTTTTTTGCCACTGATCCGGAAAACAATCATATAAATACATCGAGAAGACCATAATTATAAAAAACCGTATTTTGTCTATAAAAAATAAAATAATATTTTTTTTCGAAATTTCCAAAAAAATCTTTACTTTTGGTAGAAGAGGTTTGGCCACCAAGAGAGTTTCCCATTAGGAATATTTACCACAGTCTTCCAGGCTGAAGTCTACGCCATCCTAGAGGGGACAAGAAGGCAAGAGGTAGTAGAGGCAAGAAATAAAAAAGTAGTAGTATGCTCGGATAGTCAAGCAGCTCTTAAGGTACTCTGCACTCCTAGCGCAGACTCAGCACTGGTCAAGGAGTGCCATGAGACCTTAGAGACGCTTGCACAGCTAAAGAAGGTATTTTTGTGCCATTGAACCGAAAAAAAAGCCATATAAATACAACGAAAAGACCATAATTATAAAAAACCGTATTTTGTCAATAATTTTTTTTTTTTTTTTTTTTTTTTTTCGAAATTTCCAAAAAGTTTTATCTTTACTTTTGGTCGAAGAATGATCAGACATTTTTTCAGATTTTTTGCACTTCTCATAAGCGAGATAGAGGGGGGGGGGACGTTTCACTCCCACTTCAAACTTGCCTACGCTCGCCCTATCAAAGTTATAACCAAAGAATTATGTATTATTGTAATCAGCTCGACGTACCCTTTATTATGATAGCTCTCACGGTGTGTATTTTTGGTATGTATATTTTTTCGCTATATTTTTAACATGTGTGGGTAGGTACAAGACACATACATGCCAAATTTCAAAGTCATCGGACGAAAGGTGTAGCCGTGAGAGCAGGCGACGGACGGACGGACAGAGAGACACACGCGCGAAAATATATAAGGGTCCTTGGCTTTTGCCTACGGACCCTAAAAACTCTTAAATTAGCCCATTTTTAGCCTTATATACATTGCTTCTCTTCTCACACAAAACATACATTTAATACTGCTCTATTTTTTAAAAATTAAATAATTTTAAACGCTTGCGCACATTAATTTTTTTTTCATGTAAAAAATAAAAATATAAAAAAATACCGATTTATTATTAGTATGCCTTATTGTTTTCATTTTAGGACTAAAATAACTTTTATTGGCCTTTCCTTATCGTTTGTAAAGGGTGTTAGTAGTAGAGCCATAGGAAGCGCGACATATGTATTTGCAAAGAACAAATTTGATTACCTTTGACCTTGAGTATCTAATAACGTGACCCCCATTTCATTCCCCCGGCTATGCCTCGGTAGTTAATTATAGCCGGTACTATGTTTTTGCTCCCGTGGTACGAATACAAGATTTTGCCTCCAGAAGGGAGGAAAAACACACAAATAAACCTAATAAATAAAAAGAAAAAGGCTCTCCACGGAAAAAAATACTATTTATTTATAGCAAAGCAGCTTTCAGCTTTTATAAAGCCATCTTCAGTGCCTATATGAACAAACAATAACGTTAAAACTAACTAACATACAACAAAACTGTAATAACAAGAAAACGAATAAGAGCTAATAATGATGACAAGTGATAAATAAATAACCATTAATAAGCTAAGAAAAGACTAACAAGAAACTAAATAAGTACGAAGATAATTGATCGAAATAGTAAAAGAAACAATAAATCGGTTAACAATAATTAATAAAACGGGTAACAGTTAAAAGTTAAAAACGTAAAAAAACATAAAAGAATTTTGTTATTATTAAAAAAAAAAAAAAAAATTTCTCGGAAATAAAACTAAGATTTCGATTTATCAGTTCTTTATAAATCAAAATTTTAGGTATTAAAAAACTAAGTTAACAAATACATATTTATATTATACTAGCTGGATACCCGTGCTTCGCTATACGGAGTATTTTTATATTTGATAAGTTTATAAACTACCAGGAAAGCATACAAATTATTTTACTATGCGAGAATATCTAGATTCTATCCCTCCTACTTATATCCCCTCCTCTTTGATAAGATCATTTGCAAATATCCTAAATCTATCCCCCTCCTAAATGAAAATATGACAAAACTGTACATAACAACAATTACTGTACTCTTTAAGATCATTTCAACGATATGCATCATGAAGATGAAGGGTATTCATTACTTGTACCCCGTACCCCTGTGTACCAAAATTTTAATTTCGTAATCTCATGTAGGCAGTGACCTTCACCTTGTTTTGAAGAAAAAGTGTGTAAATATTCATCAAATTAGGATAAAAGACATACCCTCATACGGATACTCTTCTTTTTATATAAGATATAGCTATATTTTTCAATTTTACCCCCCTCCTAAGTGAAAATATGATAAAACTGTACATAACAACAATTACTGTCCTCTTAAAGAGCTTTTCAACGATATGCATCATGAAGGGTATTCATTACTTTGACATTTGTACCCCGTACCCCTGTGTACAAAAATTAAATTTCGAAAATTCATGTTGACAGTTTTTTCCCCTTGCTTTGTAGGCCAATTGTGCAAATTTTCATCAAGATCTGACTACAACTGTAGATTTTTATAAAGAACATACATTCGTTAACTTTTATATATATATGGCCGCCATCTTGAATCAAAATGCCCGATTGGTAAACTATTTATCAAAAGTTACTAATTTCATAAAAGGAAGCCAACTTCTAAATTTCAAGGTTCTAGTACAATTGGTTCCGGAGATATCGTCTTGTCGAATTTTGTATATAAATGGCCGCCATCTTGAATCAAGATGGCGGATTTTAAAAATATTTCTTAGCGAGCACCTAGGAGGTAAGAGGAACACACCTACAAAATTTCATGGTCGTAGGTCTAGTAGTTTCAGAGATATCGTGATGTGTCAGTGAGTGGTATTTGGATTTTATATATATATAGATTTGAGAATAACATTTCAATACCTATAAAATGATACCCAATTTCATTTGCGAAAAATAAAATTTTTAGGTCTCCGTAGTTAAGGTCAATAAAATTTCTAAAATTTGACTTTTTTAAGGTTTCGTTGGTAAAACAAAAAAAAGGAAACCTTATAGTTTTGTTCCTGTGTCTATCTGTCTGTCTGTCACTCTGTAGAGTTCTAATAACTTTTGACCAAAAGAGATAATAAACATGAAACTTTCCAGTATGAAAGATCGTTTTGATGCGTACACAGGAAAAAAAATAGCGAAATCAAAATTAACTGCTTCTCAAATTAAAAATGGCAAATAATTTATCTCACGCAAAAAAAAAAATCTAAAATTTTTGTAGGATATCAAATGAAAGGTATTGAAGAGTAGATTGCAAATATATAGTATAAGACTTGTGGGTAGTGTTTAATTTTCTGTCCAATTTTATCCAAAAACATCAACATTTTGCTTTCCCCTCCCCCATGCAGCTTTTTTTTTTTTTTTTTTTTTTTTTTTTTTTTTTTTTTTTTTTTTTTTTTTCAAATGCCTATTGCCAAGCTATTTACCGCAGACGAACTTAGCCGACCACATATTATTGAAAGGCACCAAAATATTTACTTAAACTCAAAATTCTAGCTTGATGTTACTCAGACACTTTTTTGCTTACGCTATCTCCTGGACTCTGGACTATTAGTTTATTATGGATTTTTTTAAATGTTACTTAGTTTTAGACATTTTAATTACCTAATTACAAATTTTTATTTAATTTAGAATTTTGTCTATTTCTGGCTGTTTAAATAAATGCTTTTTTAATCAATTATTTATAAAGTAGCTTCATATTTTTTTTTTGTAATATTCTATTTAAAATTATTTATGGAATATCTATTAAAATGTCCATTTAATCGCATATTATATATAACCTCTCGTCCAATAACTGGACTCCACGACCTCCTAGTATATTTCATTTTTCATATCATATTTTTACTTCAAGTTTAGTTGTGTACATAAATCAAATGAAAGTAAACTGTTTGTCTAGGAGGTTAAAATAATGGGGTGCAATTGCTTTGAATGAGCTCTCACAGTCGTAAAACATAAACGGCTATAAGAGCCCTCAATATCCTTTCACTCGAATTGTCGTAAAGTTTTCTGAGGGGTTATTCACAAGGTCAGGCCGCTTTCCCACTGATAGTACCTACTACTTATATACTATTTAGTCTAGCCATATACTTATAAAATTTGCCAACTCTACTATAGTTCTTAATAACGTAAGACTCCCAAACAGTCTTAATTGCACAATAACCTGCATTACTAGTTACTAGTTTTAATTATTAGTTATAAGGGAGAATAAAGTGCCTTAGACAATAAACTGTGTCATGACCACATTTATTTGTAGATAGGTATTATTTGTATCCAAAATATTGTATATCTATGTGTGCGTGTGTGTTTGTGTATTTAGACTAGCTTGGAGAAGAAACTAGTTTTGTCAGTTGCAACTCTTTAAGCAGATGCACTAAAATACTGTTTATAACCATAATGAATAAACAACCTTAACGAACTATATCTTGAAATTTAAAGAAGTCATTTTAATTATTAAACCAACGTTATAGTATGATTAATGTGTATTTAGTCACTCACAAATTGACTAGGGTCAGTAAAATTATGATTTAATATATTTCACTAATGATGTTAAATTTAAAAGGTCATACTTCATCATAATTTTAATATCGTGATTTAAAAATAAATTGATTACTTTAACAGTGATCTTAAGGTTTTATTTAGTACATACCTTTCTATCTAAAGCTCTTTTCAAAATAACTGCGCAGAGAGTTATAATCTTAATCTCTACTGCTCACTTGTTTTTAAAAGGATGAATTCCCTCTTAAGCTTTAATTAATTTTTCTTTACTTTCCGTCTTATTTATTACATCCTAATCCCTATCTATTTTCTTTTTCTTTCTAGAACTTTTTTCTCTAATGAGATTATTGTTCTGCAGGGAGAAAAAATAAATCCTCCTCTTATAATTTTCTTTTAATTATCTAACTTTATCGTACTTGTTTCTACGTTATTAACTTATTTTTGTTTCCGATCTTACCGAAGGTAACGGAAGCTATATGATCGTCCCAGAGAAAGAAAATTTTTATACCTCCGATTTCAAAAATTCAAAGACAGAAATCTGTATAAGACATCAGGGATTTGTGGTTCCGTGGCTGTCTGTCGCTCAATTTTTGTGAACCAACATATTAATCTTAAAAACTACACGTCTGATTTTTACAAAATTTGTATGGTAGGTCATAATTAGCCTATTATTGGTCACATATAAGTTCCAATCTTCTGCGCCCATTGTTTCTCTCTTTGTGTCTCAACATGCGCACAAACATAAATTTATTTACACCTATATCTTCAAAAGAACTTATTTGATTGTTATGAAATGTTATTGGTTGTGCCCTTTGTTTCAANGGGGGGGGTATAGCTGGATCTGGGGGGGATGGGCACCCCTGGCTTATGCGACGATATGTTCCTTCAAAATGATACCCAGCTTTAAAATTACAAAAATATTGCAATCAATTCGTAATTGATGGGTGATCGCAGAAATTTTTGTTAGGTTTGCAAAAATTTTCTGTTTTTGGGCAATAAAGTTTAACTTTTATACCAAATTTCAAAACTTTAGCTTCAGTAGGTCGGGAGATACCCTCCAAGATGCGAAAGACGGACGGATAAACTACCAAAAGCTTCTATGATGACCTTGAAACCGCGTAAATATGTTTATAGTTCATTATTTATTTATACCAATTATGGAATCTTATTGGTATAAGCAATCTTTAATTATTCAATAACGAATATAGATTCTAGATTGCATACGCATTACTCATATTTCAATATACAGAGTTAAATAATGATGCAGAGAGAGGGCAACGTCTGCCGGGATCCGCTAGTCTCTTTGAAAAGCAATTAACATAAAGATTGATTGCATCATCAAACGAGGAAAAGAAAAGTAACACGAAATTCATCAATAATCGTTTTAGGCCACTTAGCAGAATCTTTATAAACAATGTGAGACAATACATCTTGGCTTAGAAAAATGTGTTCCTTTTTCATAATGTTTCGACACGTTTAAATGCAAGTTTTCTTCGCTAGTTTTCTAACTTCCACACACTCTCATAACTATTGTATTTGTACAATTATTATTGCTTTAGAATTTTTTTCTTTCAGTTATTGAGTGCACGCTCTTCCTCCACACTTCAGTGAAAATTATACAAGTGAGAATAGTTATTTGTATATGTATGAATATACATACATATATTATACAAGCATTCCCCCGCGCTTCGCGCGGGGTTCATGCTTGCAATCAGTGGCTGTATAATATACAGCCATATATTATTATTATTATAACTATTTATTATTATTGGCTGTATAATATTATTATAACTATTTTATATCTATTACTATCATATTGGTTTATTGAGTAGACCATTTCATTAAATATAATACTATATACTTAATAATTT
>KZ651927.1:127319-138874 GCA_001010745.2 Gerris buenoi
GGGGGGGGGGGCACGAAAAATTTCGATGTTTTTGGACAAAATGGCGCCAAAAATTAAACATTTCCCCCAAGTGGTATATATATTTGTAATCTACTCATCAATACCTTTCACTTGATACCCCACTTGAAATTTTAAAAAAATATTTTTTTCTCGCGATGTGAATTATCCGCCATTTTGAATTTGAACAGCTGATTATTTTGTGTTCTCTATATTTTTCCCGTGTGCGCGTCAAAACGATCTTTAATACTGGTAAGTTTCACGCTTTTATCTCTTTTGGTTCAAAAGTTATTGGAACCGTACAGAGTGACAGACGGACAGACACATGAACGAAACTATAAGGGTTTCTTTTATTTGGTTTTACCAACGAAACCCTAAAAAGGAAATTGAGAGCATGAGGTTATATACTAGACCGATAGGCTAGTCCTAGTTCTGCCATCTGCTCTTGTTGCGTCAGATATCGCATCACCTTATGGAGGGATAGGAGAGAATTGATTAACGTTCTAAGGCTTAGGCCAATCTCAGTCCCCAAGTTTGTGACAGTAACCTACGCCAAGGAAAATAATCCATCCTGACAGGTCTCTCCAACTCATGCATTAGGTGATGCAATATCTCATGCAACAAGAAACAGATACAGTCTCAGAATAGGATATAAGCAACTGCAATCTCATCTAGTTCACATCAACATTTACTCCCTAAAAATACTTTAAGCATTGCAGGAGAAACGTTGGGATGTTTGATTTATACAGTATGACGTGGTCACCACAGAAAATCTAGGCTTTTATCTCCTTTCATAGACATATGCAATATGCAACCCTTGGACGCTTCTGGTTGGTGTTAGATCAGGTTCCTCGTCAATACCTAACAGAGCATCAATGACTTATCCTCTTATTTTCTCTTCCGTGTAATATTTCTTAGCACCTCGAGAAATGTTGCCTACATTAGAACTGGCGGACAACATTTTATACTATTGCCTGAGGTGCACTAACTGAACTTGCCATCTTCTGTACAACTGGTACTAGGCACAACAGAATTATTAATGTTTTTCCGGTCTTGTTCATTCATAAAACCAGTTTTCTTTTAGCAGGACAAGTAGTCTGCTCTTTGATTCTTTGATATTTTATGTAATAAGTCGGGAGGTTACCGCAGCGCCGCTGCGCCGGCAATGGCAGCACCTGCGTGATTGCATCATCCCGACAAAGGATAACCCCGACTACGGAAACACCCAGGTACAAACTACGGTCTAGGAAACAAGTATAAATACGCCGTTCTCGACTCCAGTCGTCAGTACATCTTGTGATTGCTTCGAAGTAACACCACGATGCACCACTCCCCTGAAGATGCTTCTAGCAGTGGAAGCGAAACTTGGACTTCCAGCAGTGGAAGCGTCGGACTATAACCCCTTCGTGACGAGGATTTTACCAGAAAACCAAGCTGTTTATTATTGCGGAAGTCTACGCACCATTCTATTTTATAGCCTTAAATTTCCAATTTTAGTTACGATGAGTCTATGTAACAAATTTAAGATCTTAAAATCCACTGAAAGCTAAGATTATAGTATCTCATTAAATCTAAGATGCCGGCCATTTGAAACTGAAAGTGAAAGTGAAGTTCATGGCATCCCCTCCCTCTTGGGGTGTTATCTATTGCTACCCTATGGATATACCAGCAGTTAGCCATAGCCAGTTGCGTAGTACCAGGAGTTAGCCACAGGCAGTTGCTTAGTACACTAGCATGCCACAGCCAGTTTCTTAGTACCAGCATGCCGCAGGCAGTTGCGTCACGGATTACTTTTATTATTATCTTCAAGGGAGGTTAGCATCTAAAGATATCAAATGAAAAAGAGCAAAAATTCTCCAAGCAATTATTCAATGACAATGGTTCGCATTTTAAGCTTAAAAAATCACGTTAGTTTGAAGAAGGTACCAACATTTTTCATTAAAATGAACTAATTCTTATTACTATTTATGTTAAACCTTAATAAAACTAATTTATAAATACTTGTTCCAAATTCCTAATTAACATCTCTGTTTATTCTAGTTATTGTTGAAGAAGCTGCTCAAGTGTTGGAGGCTCACATTATTTCATCTCTTCCAAGATCTTGCGAGCATTTGATTCTTATAGGTATTTATATTTATTTTGCCTATTAATTAATTAATTAATTATTATGAAAAGTTAGGTGTTGCGCTAGTGATCCAGTTCTTAGTTAAAGTAGATCCCGACGTTTCGCCTTCGAAAAGTAAAAGAATCTTTAAGAGTTTACACGCTGCTGTAGAAATTGATTATGGGACTGAAAATGCTTCCAACTTTGAAGGCGAAATATCTGGAACAAGTACACGTCATAACTGATTCGAATGTTCCGTATTCCTGTTCTTGCTATCCTACATTATTTTTGCATCCTTCATTACTGGCAAATTCTTGATGCTTCTATCCTGCATAAAATATTGTCATCCGTTCATCCCGCCTTCTTAATGATCCTTCTATTCCGCATCCCACGTAATCTTGATGCTTCTATCCTACATTATTTTACATCCTTCGATCCTTCCTAAAGGTACGTCCCTAGACCCTGAGCGATAGTCGTTGAGCGTTAGTCGCTGGCACAAATTTATAAGAGTTTGAATGTTAAGAGTCGTTCAGCTAGGAAAACGGTAAAATGCAATCTCAGAAGAGGAGTCCTCATAGCCGCTGGGCGACGTTTTCCTATAACTCAACCGTCTTGTTATCGGTTGACCCTTCCTCATTACTAATTAGTGCACGATTATCATTCAGATTAATTATTTCCAAAAGTTGTGCAAAATGCTAGCTCTATAAGGGTTTCGGGGTCATTCAAAAAATCCTTATGCTTTTGGTAGATCATCTGTCGCATCTTGGAGTATATCTCCCGACCTCCTGGAGCTACAGATTTAAAATTTGGAAAAAAAAAAAAAAAAAAAAACAGGAAAAAAAAAAAAATTGGTACAAACGGGTACGGGGTACAAAAGTCAAAATAGTATTTACTCTTCAAGTCGTTGGAAAGCTCTTTAAGATTATAGTTATTGTTTTGTTCACATTTTTTATATTTTTATTTAAGAGGGAGGTAAAATAAAAAAAACAGGAAAAATATTGCGAACATTTCTTCGATCAGCGAGCAATTGCGAACTGATCGCATTATTTAATTTTTTGAGTGGGACATGATTTTAAAGGTAAATTTGATCACAAATATACATCACGTTTCCGAAATGGCGGCAATTTTACCCCCTAAATTATTAAACAAAACGGAAAAAATCCCCTCCCCCTCCTCACCCCATAAAGAAGGATCCCAGATCCCAGAAATAAGGCAAAAATACATGACTGTATACATCTTTGCGATCAATGAATTTTCCTGGAGTAAATATAAAAAAGTCAAACATTTTTTTCTTAACTTGTAATTTTTAAGTAGGGCATTATTTTAAAAGCATTTTCTTTTATTGTAAGTAAAGGTTCGGTCACTAGGTTGGTAATCCTTCCTGTATATATTAATTAATTATACTGTAACCTAATATTCCAATTCAATCTATGATTTTATAATGATAATAATAATAATACACAAAATCTCTTTTTTTTGTAATTTTTGAGGAGGATATCGTATTAAAGGTATTGAGGATCAGAAATATATATCGCAATTCTAAAAATAGTAGTCATTACTCCTAAAAGAATCAAATAAGTGTATACCTAAGATTATAAAGGATAATATATACACACCTTGCTTCTCCAAATAAGACAGGATTTATATTTTTAAATTGTCTATTATTGCAACCAAAGGAGGTTCGATTACAAGGTTAGTAATCAGTCCTGCATCTGGCACGGTAGTGCTACCGCCAAGTCGAGCACAGCCGTACCTCCTCAGGAGCACAGCCGTATAAATTAATGAAACCAACTCACGGAAATTTGGAAAAAAATAAAAATTGTAAACAGCGCCACTAGTGCTACGTAGAAGAGAACTTTAAAACTAAAAAGTAATGTTGAGAACGTTCGTTGAGGTTGAACAGTATTAATTGACAGTCATCTTGAAGTGCAAACATATGTACATATTATAATATAATACTCTATATAAGATTATTTTATTAATTCAATTTGAACACCCTCCAGCGAAGAAATAACAAGAACAAAGAAAGAAAAAAGGAAATAGTGTTTGGGTCAATGAAAAATTACTTACAAAAAGAAGTGAAGTCTCAACCAAAACACTAGTTGAAAACAAATTGCCAAGTCTCGAGTAAAAAGATGTGAGATCATAGGTTAAAGCCATGTCCCCTACTGTCCGAGTAAATTCTACTAGACTAATTTATCCAGTCCAAGTACATGATGTTTGTCTGTCCCTCTCGCTATTCTCTTTTCTAAATATTTATTATATTAATTATTCTCTAACCTAATAATACAATTCTATCTATGATTTTAAAATAATAATAATACAAAACATTTCGAACACTCCTGATTATAAATATAATTAGATATAAAGAAATCTTTTAATGTTTATGTTAACAGGTGATCATATGCAGTTGAGGCCGAGCCCCTCAACATATGAACTGGCCAGGTGGTACGGTTTAGACGTCTCTCTGTTCGAGAGAATGCTGAACAACGGCGTGTACTCCAAAACGCTAAACGTTCAGCATCGCATGAAACCCAACATAGCAGCATTAATCGCTCCGTCGATGTACCCTGACCTTACTAACCATCCGTCCGTATCAACATATCCTCCCATCCTTGGCGTTTCCAAAAATCTTTTCTTCATCAACCATAAAAATTGGGAAAAACAAGTAAGAAACTAATTACTTAGCATTGTATGATTTAAATATACGAAAAGAGCTCTTCTTTAATTGCTGAAGTATTCACGATACCATTTATAGTGGTATTAATCAAAACTACTTACTTTAGATTAAGATGCAATGTAAATCAAGAAATGCGGGGGTTGGAAGCATTGTCTCCAGTCAAGTTAGATTTATATGTACATAATATGTCATGAACATATCAGAGTGAAGTTTCATGTAGGTCCAGAGATGCAGGGAAAAGGACGTTTTTGTACCGGCACAAGGTTCTCCAGGCTGCTTTCGGACCTTTCGTGACTAATGGCATTTACAGTTCCTCTGAAAGTGAGAAGTTTATTTGACCTAAGAACCTTTAGTCAGGGAAGCCACCATTAGTGCCTAGTGCCTATCATTCAAAAATAATTTCAAGTATATCTTGAGAGACTGTTTTTTTTACCTTTAAGGTAGTTATAATTTAAGGAAAGGTTCCCCTCCTCCTCACAAAGTTTAATATAAACCATTTGAAAATTTTATACTTTTTAAATTTAACCGTTCAAAGGATATTAAGGGGGCTTGACAGATTGACGACTACTTGTCGGAAATAGCAGATCCTAAAAAGGAGAAAAATCTAACTCTATAATTTTTTCTGGTCTTTTGCTTCCAAGATAGGTAACAGAAGCCATGTAATCGATCTGAAGAATGAAAAAGTTTTATCTCCAACTTTTTGGCTCCGTGTCTGCTGGTCACCAATTTTTTGCGAACCAATATATCTTAATAACTGCACGTCCTACTTCATGAAATTTGTATGATTTCATAATTAAGTAATAATTAGCCCATTATTGGTCGCATATAGGTTTCAACCTCCTGTGCCATTTGTTTCTCTTCAATATGCGCATAAACATACATTTACGCCTACATCTTCAAGAGCACTCATCTAATTACTTCCATGAAAAAGGAAGTATGGTGATACTGTGATACCCTCCAAAACGCGATTCCAAGATCTCTGAGAAGGGGTCTTTCGAACCCAGGGATATCATTAAAATTCGTTTCATATATACATACATGTATGTCTGTGAGTACGTATGTATGTATATGTACGTTCGTTCGGAACTTCAAACCTTTATAACATCGCTTCAAGACTGAGATGAGGTTTGCGGCATTTTTTAGAACTTTTAAGTACGAAATCGGTCTGTCGACGATAACTTCAGTAGGCTTTATTTGATTTCAATTTCCTTTGGAATATAATATGTGTCCTATATAGTAAATTGTACCTTTAATTTTTTAGTAAAATCAGACAAGCAATTTGGGAGATATTGGCATTTTAGTGTTTTTACTTCCATGAAATTTGGTGTAAATAATGAGTTCTCTATTGCTCACGTATTGACACCACACCATTTCATGGAAGTAATGTGTTGGAAATGCCACACCGGTATTTTTTTTTAAATTGGATTTTTTTTTTAATTTGAATTTAAATTTGTTTGTTTAAAGTAGCCAGCAGACAGCACCAGGTTAGCTCCCGTATGCGCTCGTTTAATTTTTCCAAAAAATCCACGCAAAAAATCAAATAGACTGCCAATTAGTGTGGCACATAACTTCCTCGCATCTTATCACGTACTTTTTGTCTTTTTTGTTTTATTTTTCGTATTTGTTTCATTCCCCTCCCCCTTTACAATCAGTCAAAATAATTTTTATTTACGACTTGAATTGTAAGTGGACTTTACATTGCTAATAACAGGGAGGGAAGTGTCACTTCCCTCTCTTGGGAGTAAAAAAACAACCATACCAACTTAAAAAATATTTTTTAGGTAAATTTTAAGTATTATGTTATGTTGGTAGTAATGTTTTTTTAGCTGTTTTGTTTACTAATTTTTCGGGAAGGTTTCTTTAGGTTATCATACAAAGTCTTTAAAGTAAAAAAAATAAACTAAAAGTAATTAAATTAAAAACTTATATTTAGTAAAAAAAATTGTTATTTTAATAAATCAAGTAACTAAATATCAGTTTAAGGTGTTTATTACGTGAATTTGTAGGTAAAACTTTTATACCGACAACTTAATAACTATTACCCATGGTGCACTAGTCGTAGATAAAATTTAATACGCAACATGGATCGAAGTATTTCTGCTCTCGGGATTATCTTCCTCGGCAAGCCTCGGGAACTAACTCATTTATCTCCCTCGGCCAAAGGCCTCGGGAGCTAATGGAGTTGAAAAACATACTTGAACTCGAGCAGGAAAACATACTTCTCTCCCTTGTTGCGTAAATAATTATTATTTATTACATGCATCAAAGTGTCTATTGAGCCAACGTTAAGACGATTCAGTTTTATCTGGGCCTATCTGAGGGCTACTTTCGATGAACTATCAAGATATCATAACAATCCTTTTGAAGATATAGCTGCAAATTAATGTATGTTTGTGCGTATGTTGTTAAAACAAATGGGCGCAAAAGGTTGAAACTTGTATGGGACCAACCGTGTGGCTAATTGTGGCCTACCATTCAAATTTCAATAAAATCGGACCATTAGTTTTTAAGATGTTGGTTCGTAAAAATTGACCGACCGACAGACATGGAACCAAATATGTTGTCTGAAACGGATTTCTGTTTTGGAATTTTTGAAATCGGAGACATAAAATTACATAGCTTCCTTTACCTTTAAAAATAAAATAAAATACATTTAACGATAATGGTTTTTTAAAGCATATAAGCATTAAAGTTAACTAAAAGCTATGTGCGACACCAATTGGCAGAATATTTTTTAAATATTTCTTCGATGTTTTTATAAGTGATTTATTTTCTATAGGATTTGGTTTCTCAGAGTCGGAGCAATCCACATGAAGCTAAGTTCATGATAGCCCTATGCCGATACCTCATACTACAAGGATATGAACCATCAGATATCGTTATTTTGACAACCTACTCCAGCCAGCAGTTCTATCTTAGGGATGTAAGTAGACTAAGAAAGTTATTGATTATACGAATGTTGAATGAGTTTGGTTATTTACAGCTGAAAACTGGGAAGACGAAGAGAGTGTTAGTTATCAGTTGTAATTATACAAAGCACAATAGGATGGTGAGTATGTAGTTATGCATAGCTACACCCTATTTGTGTGATTGGTTATTTCCAGTTGAGGAGAAAGGAGAAATTGTTGGCAGATGTGAGGATGACTGTTGTAGATAATTACCAAGGTGAGGAATGTAAGATCGTCCTTCTCTCGCTGGTGAGGAGTAACAGGGAAGGCAATATAGGATTCCTTGGAGCAGAGAATCGGATCTGTGTGGCGTTATCCCGAGCCAAACATGGTCTCTACATCATTGGCAACATGCAGCTTCTCAAGGCTAAATCAACTCTTTGGAAACAAATTAACGCTACTCTACAAGCCCAGGATGCCATCGGTAACAATATTTATCAAATATGGGAAACAATATTTCCGCTATTATTTAGATTAATTAAGAATGTACCCTATATCTTCATTAAATATTTCAAGTCAAAATGATATCTATATACCTTGAAAAAGAGTGTTGACTTTAATACATTTTTAAACTACTTTTCCTGCCCGAAGTAATTTTTGAGCGGGAAATAATAAATTATATTATAATATCAAATGGTTTTCAGGTGAAGAGTTGACTTTGTTGTGTCAAGTTCATGATGTTGAGACTCGAGTTAGAAGCGGTTCAGATTTTCAACGTTTGGAACACGCAGAATGTTGTTGTCGCCTAGCTATAGTTTAATTTGTTTTGTTTTGTTTATTTTTTGTAAATATGTCAAAATAAAAGTAGTCTTGATGTAGAAGGCAAACAGGCAGTTGAAATTTATTAATATCTTAGATATAATTATAAAAGTAGAAGTAGTAGTAGTATTATACTCGTCTCTCGAAATCAAGTGAGAGTCGAGACATGGTAGCAGAGGAGCGTGGTTAAGAAGAATCAGTGAGACCGTAGTTCCGAAGAAAGAATAAAGAAGACATCAGTGAGGTAAAAGGGGAAATCTTCCTTCGTGTTTGGGTTCATCGGTGGTCTCGAATTGGAAATGAGTTCTAACTACGTGGCCACTCGGGGATCTTTGGAATTAGTGGAAGGGAGGTTGAAAGAAGTTCAAAATTTAATAAAAATTTGGTTAAAAAATTCGTAAGGTTTAAATTTATTGGGAAAACTAGAATAATTAATTACTAGGTTTCAGGGATTTATGAAAAAATTAGAAAATTGTAATAGCAAGGTTGACATTCGTTCGTATAATTCAGAGGTTAGGGATTTTACGGAAACTTTATTAGATGCGGAAGATATCAAAGTAGAGTTAAAGAACCCGTTACAGCGGGAAGTAGATTCAACTAATGTTAGATCTGAATCATCAGTAGGGCGGGTTACTGTAAAACTCCCAAAAATTTCGTTACCGACATTTTCAGGAAATAGATTGAACTGGTCGGAATTTTGGGAATGTTTTGACTCAGCTTTCAATCAAAATAGAAATTTAAATGATGTTGATAAATTTAATTATTTAAAATCTCTACTGTCAGGGGAAGCGCAGCAAGCTATAGCGGGTCTTTCTTTAACAGCAAAAACTGCATTACTAATTAACTGCTGCGTTACTTAAACTGCGTTACTATTTTTGCTAAACTGCGTTTAGCAAAAATTACGTAGCTGCTGTTGATATTTTAAAAAATAGATTTGCAGATAAAACCCTTATAAAAGATAATTTATATGGAAAATTTAGGAACATCCCGATATTAAACAGTTCGACTTGGCAACTTAGATCAACATTAGACCAGATAGAAAATATTTTTAGGTCATTAGAGAGTATAGGTGAAGACGTCAGGTAGAGTATAGGTAGTACGAGTATAGGTGAAGAAGTCAAAATTTCCTCGAGAAATATTATTGCAGTTAAAAGAGCTAAGCATGTACGGTTTAGCTACCACTTCTTCTCAAATTGAAAATGAGTCTGAAGTTAGGACTCTTAGGAAGAAATTAGATCGGATTATTAGTGCCAGAGAAAGCGTCCAGAGTGGTGAAACATCAGATTATCATGTGAAACGCGGGGCCGAAAATCATAAAATAGATTTTAAACCTAAACCTAAGTATTCGACAACTGATAGGTTGATGGCAGGTCAAACTAAGTGTAGGCACTGTGAGAAGCAGCACTGGAGCGATCAGTACAATCAGTACACGGTAGAGGCTAGGAAGAATGCTCTTAAGGGTGCTTGCTTTATTTGTTTAAGTAAATCACATACAAGTCAGCAGTGTAGGGGAGACCGGAGCCAGTTGCCAGTTAGCCATAGGGGCAGGTTGGCCCAGTCGAATTAGTTCACAGCCTAGGCACTTAAGAAAGCCAGGAGTCATATCAGAGGTTGATTGATAGCACTGCCCCTTCCTTTCTACAAAGCTATCCGCCTATCCGAGCGTTTTTGGTGGTGTCACGCTGTCTTATCAGTTTTCGACAACTCAAAGTATATTTACAATTTGTTTCAAGTGTTTTAATTAATAAATCTTTGGCATTACCGCCTTTAGTAAGTATTTAGTTTTAAGCCTTTATTTTAAGCCCAATACCACACAGTAGAAAAACATTTACTCTTTTTCATTAAAAAGCCTTAAAAAGCCTTCTGGTATCGAGAATGGCTCAGGTTGTCAGAACAATACTCCTTAGATTTAACCAGCTTATTAGACAATTCTCAGAGCACTAAAACTAACATAAATATGTGTATAAGTGTAATTAAGAATAAATTCAAAGATAAATGTCTGGAAAAAGCTCGAAACTCTCTGAATTATTTACTATACAAAGATCTCAATCATGAGTTAGAAGATAAAAATTATTTTGATCATAAATTTAGCACTTCCAATATGGGATGGATTATATTAAAGCTAGAGGTGAACTCCTGAATCTTAAAAGTAAACCATGGATAGCAGAGGATGAATTTTAGAATCCTCATATCTATTGTTAAAATTATAAGGATTTTAAAGGCAGTTTTTGTTTTGTTTAACTAATTATTCCTAGATATAGGAATTTACTATTTAAATATAAATAAATTTAGAATCTACATCTACTGTTAAAATTATACACTTGTATATGGTTATACTATCTAAAGAAGGCATAATCATGCAAATGATAATTAAGATAATGTTAAATTAAAATATGCCTGCCACCTCCCGACGATTTTATATCATGGGGTAAGAATGTTTGTAAAAAGAAAAACAAGAATGCGTTTATACCCAGTAGTAATTACAGGGGATATTGAGAAGGTATTTTTGCAGTTAGGTCATAATGAAGACAATAGAGATGTCACCCAATTTTTTTGGCTTAAAAATCCCTAGAAAGAACCGAGTCCAGGTAATATTGTCATTCATAGATTTTGTAGACTACTTTTTGGAATCATTTCAAGCCCTTTTATGCTGAGTGCTGTTATTATGTACCGCACTTAAATAAGTCTCAAAGTAAATTCGCTAGACATATTTCTAAAAATATGTATATGGATAATTTGATTTACGGTGTGAATACTGTAGAAGAAGCAATAGAGTTTTATCTTGAAACTAAAGAAATATTCAATATAGCGTCTATGAATGTAATGGAACTCTCACAGACAAGAAACCCTTGCAAAAATTCCTGACTCAAATTTAGAAAAACAAAAATCATTAGTATTTTAGGTATGCCTTGGAACACAGAAACAGATACATTTGGAATCTATCTATATGTATAAAATTAAAGTTTTGTCTGTACATTGGTCAGAATTGAAAATTTTTTGGATACTTTTTCGTTTTATACATCCCGAAAACCGAATCCGGCCTTAACTTTTTTCGTGTATGTATGTA
>KZ651927.1:219266-239976 GCA_001010745.2 Gerris buenoi
ATTTTTATAGGATATTTTATCGTTGTAGAGAAATGGAAGATCCCTCAAATTTAGAACAAAAATCAATTTAGTTTTACCTCTCATGCTTCAGAATATGATAATAAATTTAATTTGAATCAGTGTATTTGATTTCCCCTTACACAGGGTGTTCCACATAACCTATCAACCTACACAGGGTGTTCCACATAACCTATCAACCTACACAGGGTGTTCCACATAACCTATCAACCTACACAGGGTGTTCCACATAACCTATCAACCTACACAGGGTGTTCCACATAATCTATCAACCTACACAGGGTGTTCCACATAACCTATCAACCTACACAGAAAAACCTATCAATCTACATCAAATTTCTGACCAAAACATCAAGTAAACATAGGTCCTATGGACCTTCGTTTTCAAGATATATTAATTTTTTTATTTAGGTCTTGTTTTTAGCCATAAACTATCGAATAAATAAAAATCTAAATAAGATAGAAAGATGCGGTTAGCAGCATCGTAAAGGGCATTCAATTTTCTTTAAAAAAAAAAAAAAACACAAATTTTTGTACACAATATGTTTATTAGCTTAGTGATAATGTTAACCTAAGTTAACTTGACATTTTTGGTCAGAAATTTGATGTAGATTTACATGTTTTGAGGTCCCACCAAAACTGAAATAAAGTGTAGGTTTTTAAAAAAATTCTATCTGTGCAGAAGGGTTGAGCCTAAACTACTGGGCTGATTTTCACGAATTTTGACAAACACCAAGGTAAAATCGAGAAGTTAATTCTACCCCCTAAAAAATTTGAAAACAAATTATTTACCAATCTTTAATAAATAAATAAAATAAAATAAATAAATAGTTTTTAATAAATAAATCTAAAATGTAGTCCATTTAAATACAAATCTAACCATAAAAGCTGTTGTCCTGGGCAGAAATTTCAAGAAATATTAATCTGATGTTTTTAAAATCAAATACAAAGATTATCTGGGACCAGGATTGTAGGAGGAAATTAGTCTTGAGTTGTCTCAGACCGATTGTTCTCAATTTTGCTTCCGAGCTTACCGAAGGTATCAGAAGCATTGTGTTCACTTTTGAGAACGAAAAACTTTTAGGTCTCCGATTTTAAAAATTCCAAGACAGAAATCCGTTTCAGACATCAAGGAACATTTTTGGTCTCGTGTCTGTCTGTGTGTCCTAATAACTTGAGTAATTCTTGACCGATTTAGATAAAATTTCGTAGACATGTTAATTTTACCAATGCTCAGGGCAGTTTGATGGAGATGTTGGACAGTTCCATTCTCTGCTATAAGATAGAAATCTGGGGAAGCTCAAAGGACATTGACCGAGTGTTGATCCTACAAAAACGAGCAGTTCGTCTCATCTATCGAAGCCATCTACGTACACATTGTTAACCCATATTTAGGGAATTAAAGACCCTAACGGTGGTAGGGCAATTTATATATAAATGCATAGTTAACGCAAAATAAAAATACCTGCCTACAAACAGTGTTGTGAACAGTCATGGAACAAGACAGTCGGGCAAATGTATTGCGTTCAGACGAATTGAGAAAACCAAAAATGATCCCAATGTGCTTGGAATAAGACTCTTGAATGCTCTGCCTGATAAAATGAGATCTCTCGGACAAAAAAGCTTTGTTAAAGAATTTAAATCATTATTAATCGAAATTTCACCCTACGATGTGAAAGATTTTTTTATGCTAGTCTCTTAGCTGGAACGTTTATTTGACAACGGAACACGAGTTGAAATATTAGTATATTTCATCGTAACTCCTGCAAGTAATAATAATAATAATGTTATCCGTTCACGCGTAACGCTCACGTAAACGTGAACTTTAAATTTAAAATTGGAATTTTAGGCCGGGGAAAAAATCAAACTTCATCTATTCAATGAGACAAACATTTTTTTCAAATACAATTTTTTAGTAAAACCAACAGTGACTATGTAGTGTTAAAGATCGCTAAAACTATTTATAGTTTTTAGAAAATAAACAATATAACAATAAAGTAATATAAAAATAATCTTAGTATTACTTTAACAATAAAGTACATGGTAGGATGCGAGGAAGCTATGTGCCCCACTAATTGGCAGTTTTTTTTTGTATAAGAAAGTGAGAAGTTAGTTCAAAACCTCAAATCTGGGAGGACCCAAGATCAGGGCCGGATTTAACAATTTGCTGCCCCTAGGCACTATTTTTACGCCTCGTATTCTTAATAATGTTTCGCCTATAATATGATTTGTATTGTTGTTTAGGTTGACGAAAATACAAATAGTTCGGTTACAGTTTTTAATTTTACGGTAGGTAACCTCTTTAAATCTTTTGAAAAAAAAAAAAAAAAAAAAGTTGGATTTCTGGTTACATAGCTACTTGGCTTTAAATTGTTGTTTTGTGACACCATAACAAGATTGTTACAGAAAAGAATGTAATAGCTATTTATTACACTAATAAAAATATCCATAGGTACGTAAATGAAAAATAAACCAATTAACACATTGCACACTTGTCAACATAATTAAATTTACTTTACTTTGGTTTTTTCGCATACATCGCTGAAAACTCGTCTATAAGGAGAACAACAGCCATCTTAGCGATAAGCCCCACAGCCCCCTGGTGCTGCCGCCCCTAGGCACGTGCCTAGTGGGAAATCCGGCACTGCCTGAGACCAACCAACTTGTTTTGAGTTTTCAGCTTTTCCCTCAAATCATCATAGCAAATGCTAGGTCGACTCTACAGAAGTTAGCTTCCGCAACATTAGCACCAAAATAACCCTAAATTTTATTGAACCCATTTAAATTCCTATTATTCAATGTTATTTTTAAATGTTCAATGTTTTTTTAATATCTTGACTGCATTTACCCTTAATTTTAGTCATCATTTTAATTTTACTCATCATTTTAGTGGTCTATTTGATTCATAATTAATTAATCCTGAATGTTTTGAAATTTGATTGATTAATAGGAAATTTAAAGGCTGCATACACTTTGATTCAAATAATAGAAAATTATTTGACAGCAGTTACCTTAACCCAGCAAGTACCATGATAAGATGTATATATGAGTATAACAGAAATCAAGAATAATAGACTGAGAATTGTTGTAGCACACAGCTTCCTTGAATCCCATCGTACTTTATTGATATTATGCTTTTAAAAATCATTATTGTCCAATTTGTTTGTTTCCTCCGTTTTCTTTAATCTCAAAATTGTTTTGATTTTTTTTATACGAATTAAAGTATTAATTTAGCAAAAGTTTTAAAGTGCAGACAGTTCAAATTAGTCTGGGGCAGTCTGCGGGTTACTTTCGATAAACTATAAAAGTCATACAAATCAGATAAGTACTTTTGAAGAACGTGTAGTTTTTAAGATATGTTGGTTTGCAAAAATTGATATTGATTAAATATTTTCGTTATTGAGAACAATCACATAGCTTCCATTACCTTCGGTAAGCTCGGAAGCAAAAATATAATACGCATCAATAAACAAACCATATTTATAGATACAGTAGTCACCACTTAATGTGATCACTTTGGGACCAAGGCCTAGTGATCACATTAACCGTCTGATAAGCAAAATCTCAATGGTTAAGCTTTCACTGTGTTTTTATTGGATCAAAATATAAATATAAATAGATAACACTGGAAAATTCTGTTATTCCCGCTAATAGCCATAGCCGCTGAAGCGGATGGGGGAAAAAATTAAAATAGGAAAAAACTGTTTATTACGTACACTTAAAACACATGCGGTTTACGTAATTGAAATGACACTAAACATATTTTACATTTCTTTCCTTAATTCTTCTAACATTCTTTTCTCAGAATCCATTCTTTTAGGGTGCGCTCAACATCTTCTTCTGAGTCCTCTCCGTTTTCTTTTGCGAATTTGGTTCTCATTTTTAAAGAGACAATTCCGATATCCATCCCTTGTTTATTCAGAATTTTATTAGAAGTTTATTCAGCAATGGCTGAGAAAGTTTCCAATTTAATTGCGGCTCATCTTGGTCGAAAATGATCGTAAGATCTTAAGATGTCTATCTTCTCCAACGATATAAGATCACGACGTTTTGAACCACTCATTCTTTGTTCAACAATTTTATAACAAAACTAATCGACTTCGAACTTGTATAAATGTAATGTTAATTTGACTAAAGAGTTCTCAGAAACGATCGAAAGACAAAAACAACTGACCTCTGTATAAGTGAAATGTCGTAGAAATAGGGGGAGAAATGGATGTTTAGATGTTTTATGTCTGTGTAGTAATATAGAGGAAGGGAAAGGTGGCGTGAGGTATACTTTCTGAGAATCCTGGGTGTTTAGACGAAACGCTTCTCGGTTTGCCACAGCTGTAGTCGTTTCCCCGAAAATTATATATAAAAAAATTCAACGATTTCGACTTGACTTTGATCACAATAAACGAAATACTGATAACAATAAACGGATATTTTCTAATGTATTGGTATTGGGTGGGCCCGTTCCAAGCCATTTTGATCACACTAAGCGGTTGATAACATTAACCGTGATCACATTAAGCGGTGACTACTGTATCAAGATAGTGTACATAGAAACAATAATAAATATTTTGATCTGGCTAACATTGCTGTTTTCTGTTATTTCCTTTATATAGAGATCCCAGTCTTGGTTGCTTTGTATAACAAATCCAAGACATTTGAAACAATCAACTATTCCCATGTATTGGTGACCAATTAGCACTTCCATAGGATATCCATAGGACTTTCATCTTTTAGCACATCTACTGGTGAGTAGAAAGTTAACCTATGGTCAATTTAAGCCCCACCCAATGTTCACCTAGAGGATGAATCCAGTTTAAGATTATTCTGTATGTTCAAAACCCAACAAAAACACTAGTGTAAAAAAATAAGCCAAGTCTCACGTAAAAAGTAGTGAGATCATAGGTTTAGCCAAGTCTCCCACTGTCCGAGTAAGTTCCACTAGGTCTAATTTATCCGGTGCAAGAACATAATGTTTGTCTGTTTCTCTTTCCCAAATCACTCTGCACGTTTAAATTTAAATAACTTTTCGTAAATTAATTAATTAATTAATTCACACCACAAACTTAATTCAAATAATAAATATTATTTTTTCATTTGAGCGTCGCAGCACAAGGATACGAGTTTGTATACAACACTGAATTTAATTTTAGCCTCTTTGGGGTGTGCCACTAACATGAAGGGGCATGGCTGCTCTCTATTGGGCTGAACATGTCTAAATAAAATATTGCTTTGGCTGACTAACATCCTTATAGTCAAAAATCAATTTTATTGTAAATATTAGGTACTGTCTTACAAATTTCAATTTAGACAATAACATAGATCTGATACATGACTTAAAATTGGCATTTCTTTCTTTTACTTATGAAACATTATTTGTGTAATGCGATGTAACGATGGCTAATAAGTGATACCTCATAACTACTTAAATGGTGATTTTGAGGTTTCCCTTATATTGGCCTTGGGAGGCTTGTCTGCAAGTAAAGTGAAAAAAAAAAAAAAAAAAAAATCCATACAAATTGGCAGTGTTGTATCAGGTTCAAAGCTTGTAACTACAATAGGCAAGTGACACCTCATATGTGTTTCTGGTGTATGTGTTTTGGTGAAGGTTACTTGTGACACCTCATAACTGAGCTGCTATTTGATAAGTGAGACCTCATAGTGTTGCACATTAGTAAAGAAGTGACCTAGCAAGACCTCGTAACAACATTATTTTATGACAGTTACCAATGTTTCAGAAGGGTTACATTTTATAAAAAATTATAAAACACGTAAAAAACTTAGTTAAAGTAAATTTATTTTTTTAAATGGTTTTTTGCTCCTCCCGTAAACCTGACATTTTGAAGATACGAGGAATAACTTGTTAGCCATTGCTATGTGATTGCAGATGTATGTGGCAGCCTTATAATTTGTAAAAGAAGTGTGCATCATTTCGTTGAAAACTATTGAAATAAGTAAATTTATCGTCGGACATTGGACTGTCATTCACAAGCAAGAGAGCACACATTTTCATCTGTAGGAAGACTTGCATTTAAAATGTTTATTTATTTTCAATTTGCAAATTAAAAAGCATTATTACGCTCTGGTGGTTGTCTCGGATTAATTAAATGAGGGACGAAATTGACCTAAAAATGAGGGATATACTGGATACCAAATTGAATTTCTAAAGTAATAACCAAAATTTAGCTTAATGTTATTCAGTTCAAAAAAATATGTTATTTAGACATGTTCAGACTGGTGGAGATTGGTCATGCCCTGTCAATGTTGGTGGACAATGTGATTTCAATGATCCTGAGTAAAAAATTTGTTAATTCGCAAAATATCAAGTTGACTACAGTAACTTGACAGTTAAAATGACAACAAATACAAAGTGGTGGTTATGAGCAAGATTGCCTTCTAAACTGTATTTACTATAAACATGTTAATTCTTAGTCAGGTAATACGGTAATTAATTCATTACCGCAAGTAGAAATGTGATAATTATTTTCCATGAAATAATAGGAAAATAATTTTTAACAGGTTTATACTAAATGTAGAAAGTAAAAGTCACTCCTCGTGAAATAATTTTATTTTCAAAGCAGCTTTCAGCCACTATAGGGCCATCATCAGTGCCGCAAAAGCAAAGAACGTTTCATATAAAGATTTAACATGGGAGAAAGGTGAGTCATGTCAAACTAGTGACTGGTACAAGACACTCTTGTACCAGTCGCTAGTTTGACATGATTCACCTTTCTCCCATGTTTAATCTTTATATGAAACGTTCTTCACTTTTGCGGCACTGATGATGGCCCTATAGTGCTTTCAGCCACTTGCTTTGTAAATAATAAGATTATTTCACGTGGAGTGACTTTTTCTTTCTACATTTAATGATGACCTCCACTAACGCTTCATATCCTAATTAGGTTTATACTACTTTCTCAGTCCCTCTCGGGCCTCAATAATTGTGGGAGGTTTAACTAGACCAATGCTACGGCGAATCCTCTGTAATATTTTTTTTTTTTTTTTTTTTTTTTTTTTTTTTTTTCTCTCTTTCTTCTATTTATATTTACTGTGGCATGTTGCACTTTAGTTGGATACGTCAATCTACTTGTTTGTCGTCTCACTTTTGTGTTCTCCTTAGATCACTATTTGTATCTTGTGAGTATAATATATTTTGGTGAAATAAGTCATAGAGGTGAATCCTCCCATCCTAACACTCCAAAAAAAAAAAAAAAAAAAAAAAAAAAAAAAAAAATGTTGCTTGGTAAGCTACCTAAAATGAAAATGCCAAAAGGCAGAAGTTTAGGTGTGAGTGGCCCAAAAAAATACCTTATAAACACTAGATTTCCTCGGCAATCAGGATAAATGCTTTCCTAGTAGAAATAACTTTAAATGATAAGGAAGAAATAACTCATACACAAAATTCTAGCTTGATGTTAGTCAGTCACTTATATGCAAACTATCTCCTGGACTATATGAGAGTACATTCAACTTAAATTAACCTTATGAATAAATATATATTTGGAGAGGAAAGTCTCGGGCGTAAGACTGTGCCTTGACCACTAGTGTGGAACATTCTTTAGTGAAAGATAGAAGGAAACGTACTTCCATGTAAAATTATGATTAATTTTCAATGTAGCTTTCAGCTTCATGCCAGTCTCTGGCTTTGCGTGGCTCACCCTGCCCCATTGTTTAATTCACGTTTTCACCTTTATGACACTGATGATAGCCTTAAGAGGCCAAGATCTGCTTTGAATATATATCAAAATTTTATGAGGAGAGACATTTCCTTCTACCTTTAATGATGACCTCCACTAACACTCCATTTCCTATATTCTTTTGTGAGGTTTTCATGAATTTTGTGTGTTGAGAGGTCAGTCATCTGTTTCAATTTGTGTTTACCATTTATAAATTAATGTTACCTGTTCAAAATCTTCCTTTAAAAGATGGCAAAGTTTCCTCAGGTCCAGATCTCTGTTCCTTATACATCATATAAATCTTTAAAAAATTAGTCCACCGTAAAAATGTATTCTTAAACCAATACTAAAAACAGTAAATACTTTTATTTTTAACAAATGGTGTTATTAAATATTATAACAATTGCAGTCTTGTTCACTTAAAAAGTTACTTTTTTTTAAACTCTACTGGCGGGAAAATAAAAAAATCCTTTAAATCACCAATTACTAATGTATCAAACATTTTAATATTTATTAAAATGTTATTTCCAGTATTTCTAATTGGTAAACAACTGAATAAATAAAGTATAATTATTCATAACCGAATCCAGAAAAAATTTTTAAGAGAACTATGAAAATTGAATTTAAAGCATGGCCACAATTCTACCTGTTCTACCAGTGCTGCCAACTAACAGAAACTGAAAAACCCACTGTTAAGAAGCCATAATTAAAGAATAAATATTTTTTATCTTTGTTAATTAATTAATTAAAACCCCTGCAATGAATATTTGTTTGGTTTTTTAACTTGAACGATCGAAACTAATTTCAAATTATCATTGATACACGTTTATATAGTTTGGTGTTTATCACCCAGTAAGTGTTTCTTTCTTCACTTATAAAAATTAAACTATAACAAAAAATAACATAATTAATAATTCTATTTTTTCACTTAATTAATTAATCGAATTTCGATTTTTAATGTTTCTCGTTTAAGTGAATTTAAGAGATCCCTGAAAAGTGCGTTCAAGGTAAACCTGATTGTCAAAATGTCAATGTCATAAAAGAGAAGAATAGGAAATATTTATTGGAATATATTGGGACTCCGGTACTGGTCCAGTCTATTTTCTTTTGATGTATGAAGATGAATTATGAGTTTTTGAAGGATTCTCTAGCGGTATTTGTTTTTCAGATAGAGCGGACTGCGAGGTGTGTGGAATGAAAACAAGATGGCAGCTCGGTGTCAGTGCCTCGTGCTGTGAGCGCAATATAACCTTCACGTGACCAACTGCCAAGCCTTGTGGCTTCATTTTTCACTGGGACCCTGTGCCGAACCTAGCTGGGTAATTTGAGTTCAGTAAATAACTTTAATCTGTACGATACCATTTTATTTTTTTAAAAATATTTTTACCTGATTTGTTTTATTTGTTTACGAGTTTATTTTTTAACCGGGCGCCGACGGTCAGCCAGTATTTGTTTACGGTTGTTTTTATTCCGTATAATTTTTCTTGTTGTTGTGTCATGGTTGCGAACTGTCAGTGTCACCTGCCTGTTAAAGTTGTCAACGTCTCCGGTCCCAAGGTCCTGCCGACTTCTCCGGTCTGAACCTTTTCCGAGTTTCCACAGGACGACCCACCGAGATCGCTACGAGTTTAGAATGTACTCCGTGATCACGACCGACTTTTCCGCCGACTGAACGAGACCGGACAAGAAAAATCTCTCGCGTTTACTTGTCAAACTCGGACTTTTCCTCAAGTAAGTATGTCCTTTAAGTTTTTAAGTGCCTTTAGATAGCTTTTCGGTTTTTCTCCGGACGACAGATGATGATGAACGGGAGACTGTGCCCCGAAGAGGGCGCTTTAATCGACAACAAGCACAATTGCAACGTAATAGTGCACAAACCCGGCAACGACGTGCCCATGTGTAACCCTCACAGCAACGTCAGTTCCAACTGCTCGAATCTCGAAATACACTCCGACTCGCACTATTCCAAGTACGAGATGACCTCGCCCATAGTCAGGAGGCGCAGAGGCAATCTACCCAACAAGTCGGTCAAGATCCTCAAACAGTGGTTGTTCGACCACAGGTACCACGCTTACCCCAACGAACAGGAAAAGTGGGCCTTGTCTCAAGAGGCCAACTTGACCGTGCTCCAAGTGTGCAACTGGTTTATCAACGCCAGACGTCGTCTTCTACCCAAGATGTTGAGGCAAGACGGTTACGACCCTCAGAAGTTCACCGTCAACAGGCGAGGGGGTCGACGCACCGACCAGTTCCCCGTCTTCCCCAGAAGTTACCACGAGTTTGAAAACTACGAACGGAGCAGGGCGCTCCTCGTCCCCCCCTTCGAACCCAAGATCAAACGAGACGTCGAAGACAACCATTACATTACCGACAAAGAGAACTACGGCCGGTACACGGATTTTATCGACAACTGCGACATAGACCACGTGGAGGAAGTGAGGTCTAGCGAGATCTGCGAAGAACAGGCCTGCGACAACACCGTCACGTGTAAAGAGGAACCTTGTTACAACATGGACGGTATGTGTGACAACGACCAGTACGTGGAGTCCGAGTGTGTCATAGAGGAGGAGGTGATAGACGAAGAGTACCCTCCCCCCAACCTGCTGCGCAACCCCGAGGAGGATCCCTTCAAGTGCCTTAACGTCCTCGTGGAGGTGGCTGTCAAGGTAAGGCAGGAAGAAAAGACTGACTGACACTTCCTCTCCTCCTCAAACTCACTCTTAGTTCACCAAAAATATTTAGTTTTTTCTTTACTTTGTATGTTTTTTGTTGCCGAATTATCAGTTCTACTATTTAAGTGAAAAGGAAGGAAACGTATAAATACGAGGAGCTGCAAACACTAGAATTGCTCAACTAATTTGTAAAGTCTTCTTATATAAATGTTGTAAGTCTTCATAAACCAATTCTCTTTTTTTTCTTAGATATTCTTTTTTTTTCTAGAAACTAATTTTTTTTAAACTTTTTTGTTTTGTTATCGTACAGCTTAGAGGTATAATTATTAATCAATATAAAAGATTTCTTTAATTTATAGAGTATATATACTTATAAAGTATAATATAATTCAATGTGTATTTCTCTACAGCAACATCTATTTTATACCCGATAAAATTATGTTTCTTCATACAGATACATAACAATAACAGTTATACTTATGCCATTATATTTTTATAAACTGAGATATTACAGTCCAAAATGAAAACAGGAGAAAAGATGTAATTTTAATTGCATTTTAGTTTTACAATTCTTTACATTACAATAACTCAACTTGCTTTAGTTAATTTAATTTGTTTTTAAGCTTAAGTTATTTAGAAGAATTCCACGTCACCAAATTTTGTATGTCCCAATGTCTTATACTTATTGGAGGGATCGTTCTCAATGGAGTTGTTCATGGTCAAAGTCAGTTTCTAATAACTAATCATGAACACGTTCATTGAGAATGAACCCCATTCTTTGTCACGCCCATTAATGCAGACTCTAGCAGCAAAAGTCTCTGCTGTTCAGCTGAATATTCAGCCGATCTGGCAAGTAGGATTTGTGTTACTTCTTCCACCAAACTGCATAAGATGCTGAAAATTAAGTGAATTTGCAACTGTGGACGTAGGGCTGAAACTAAATACTCAAAACAATTATATAAGGTTGTGACAAAATAACATTTTATGATACAAATACATTTTTTCCCTAAATATAATGTATTTAATAATTTGTATTACCTTTTGATAATCCTAAGTGTACGATAACTTTAAAGAAAAATCTATTTTGTATATTTTCTAATCTATTACTGTATTTATTATTTTTTAAAAATTACTTTTTTGTACTTGATCTTTCTTCGTATAATTGATATTTTCATTATTGTTATTGTTCTATGTATATATTTCACTGTATCTAATTTAACAAAACTTTAGTACAACATTACCTAAAAAAAACTAAATAAAATTATTTTTTCTTTTTAATAGGTATAACTTTTTTTTTTATTGATTGATAGGAGAAAGATTTTGTAATAATTTACAAATGTTTATCCAGGGTTATGGAGGTACTTTTCTAAACAAAAAAATATATAATATTTAAATATATATTTGTACTATTATATTTTGAAAAAAAATATATATATTTTGGCATATGATATTTTTCTTTAATTTAAAAAAAAAAAAAATAGAAGAATATGTTATTATAATTTGATTTTTTTTTATTCTTTGGTCAATTTAGTTAATTGACTAATTGTACGTAGGAAGTATTATTAGAGATACCTTTTTTTTATAGTATAAATAATTTTTAAGAATTAAAGATCAAATAAATTTCATTAAAATTCAATTTTTTTTTCTTTAAATTTAATTTGATAGAATTTTATAGTTCTGTTTCACTAATTATGTTATTGAATTACTTTTAATTGAGGAGTCTCTTTCCAAAAAGTCCAATTTTATCTTATTGTTGGTATATATTGATGTTTATTATAAATATATACTGTATTGCTTCGAATATAAGATGCACTTTTTTCCCCGTTTTTGCTTTGCAAAAATGGGGGTGCGTTTATATGCGATGCATTAATTTTTTTCCCAGATTTTTTATTCAAAAATCGGGATGCGTCGGGGCGTCTTATATTCGAAGCAATACGGTATATTCCAATATGTCTTGTCCATCACATTTAAAGTCAAGAAGCATTTTTTTTTTCTTTTTCAAAATGGCTGCTGTCCATTTTCTTTGCCCGTTTTCATTCCAGAGCATCTCTTGCCCTACACATTACACTTAAGTGCCAAAATTTCATTTCTCAAACTAATTTTGTTAATTTAAAATACAAAAAAAGTGAGGAAAATAAAATTTAAACATCATATACGAAATCTACTGAATGAAAAACAAATACTACTAAATAGTTAATAATTTTATTACATTTATTTAAAAATAAATGAATTTTGGACTGAAAGGTTCAATTCAATTCAAATTATTAGGTTTATTTTTGTTTTGAAAAATCGACGGTAGAACTTTTGGAAATAAGCTCCTCAATTTTTGGCTGTTTGTTAATTTTTTTCTTTGTCTTATTTGGTGTTTTGATCAATTTAATAAAAATTAGATCAATGTATTTTGTTTTATTTTTGTGCAGCGGAATTATTCTAGGTTGAGGTAAAGAAGAAAGATACTGTTTCTGATTAATATCTTTATTAAGTCAAAACCAATAGTGCCACAGAGAATATCATGTAACTAGACTATGTACGTGATTATAGTAGAAAGGTTTTTTGTTTTCATGCTGCATAGCGCCTCTATCTTCACCTCTTTACTTATGCGCTCCACTAGACGTACTTTCATTGCTCAAAATGTGTTTATTCAATACCTTCTATCGACACCTCATTGCTCAATTCGTGTTTTTACTACCTTTTATTTGCACCTCACCTTTTTCCTCTTACCCTTCCTCTCCACTATACTCACTTTCATTGCTCAACACATGTTGGTTCACATAGAGGTCTACCTCTATCTGCACCACACCTTTTTCCTCCTTATTTTTCCGCTACACTGCGCTTACTTACATTGCTCAACACATGTTTTTTCACAAAGAGGTCTATCTAGAGATAGATCTGCCCCTCACCTTTTTCCTCCTTATTCATTACACTACGCTTACTTACATTGCTCAACACATGTTCACAAGAGGTCTACCTCTATCTGCCCCCCACCTTTATCCTCCTTATCCATCCACTATACTATGCCTACTTCCATTCCTCAACACATGTTTGTTCATATAGAGGTTTGCCTCTATCTGCTCCACACTTTTTTCCTCCTTATTTTTCCGCTACACTGTGCTTACTTACATTGCTCAACACATGTTGGTTCATGTAGAGGTCTACCTCTTCTGCTCCACACTCCTTTCCTCCTTATCTATCACCTCCACTATAATCACACACATAGAGTTATCAATCTAGTTCTATACACTAACTCCTTGTTCTTCCTGACTACCGTCTCTGAAGCTGTTGACTGCTTACTTTTAACAGTTATTCAGCTTAATCCTTTCAATGCTTATGCCCTAAGCTCTTCAGGGACTTTGAACAAGGTGTTTTATTTAAACAGTCAGTGAAGAAGGCAATTCATGAGTTCACACTTTAGCCTTGATTTATTTGAATTATTTTATATGTTGTGCTTTTTGCTCTGATCCATGCTCATAACACCTTCTATACTTGCTAGTTATACTAAGCTCATAACTTGTCCCAACACTCAGATATTGTGGAGACAGTGTCTTAATTCTTTACCTCAGTCAGATCAATGTTGTTACTATTCTATATTTTGCTTAATGTACTCATAGTTAATCAAACAAAAGGTTAAAATTAAGCAGTTGATATTAAAAGGAACATAAAAGAACTTAAAAGAAAGAAGTTTAAAAAACTGTGATTTTACTTATCCACTCTTTGCAAACTATTAGTATTAGCCAATAGTTATTAATAACCATTATTGCTATTACAAATTAGATAATTTTTAATTAAATATCAACAATTGCATTTTTTTATAACTATAAAATCATTAATTTGACACTTTTTAGTTTTATTCATTAAAAGTAAGTTCCACAAATTTGGAAAAAAATAACCAAATTTTGAGTTGCTACTTAAAATTAACGATTTGAAAATTATGAACTTCTGCATTGAAGTTGACAGAGTATAATAGAAGACAATTTAATTTTACAATTGCACTTAATATTGTATAGATTTTTCTTGTTTTAATATCAATGGTGACGCAGGTGAGTCCTTGTATTAAAGAAAATTCAAGTTTTCAGACTTCAGGTACAAAAAAAAAATATCCAGTTCTTTAATAACTTTTTTTTTTTTTAATAAAACATTAATTGAGGCATCTAGATCCAAACCCTCTCCTTTTAAGTTTTTAAAAGAGGTATCTATTGCAATATTCATCTGTTTCAAAAAGTTAATGATTCATTTTTAAAAAAATATTGATTTATTCAGTTAATTAAATGTTAATATAATTTAATACGCTTCAATTTAACTTCACTTGTTTTTAGGATACAAATTTTGTAATCTTTTGGATACAAATTTTGTAATCTTTTGGATACAAATTTTGTAATCTTTTGGATACAAATTTTTGTAATCTTTTGGATACAAATTTTGTTATTAATTTTTAACTTACTTATTTAACTATCTAAAAAGCTGAAACTTCACCAGTTAATATATTTCCACAAATGATTAATATTTTCAAAGTGTTTTATTTAAAAAAAAACTATATGTATTGATTATTATTATTTAATTTAAAAGTAATGCTTTCACTGCTCGAATGTACTAGGATAAAAGAAGATTTTTCACTTTTAGCTATTAAAAACGTAAAAAACACACACACATAAGGGATGCACTAGGTTACAATGTCTTAAACAAATGCTTAATTTGAAGTTCGAGGTCTTGCTGTGTCACCAACAATATTTTTCTCTACCAAATCAGCCAAATTTGTGTGGTAAAAATTAGAGAAAAAAGCACAATATTAATATTTTTTCATTAAGTTGAAGCATTTTTTTTTCTGTTTTTTAAAAAATATATCAAAAATCACAGTAATATATTTAAACGTAATTGTTATTAATTATGGTGTAATTATATCTAGATTTTTTCCCTTAAAGGAAACTCCCTTGACTTTAGTAATGAAAGATTTTAGAGGAAACTGAATTTCTATTTGGAAATTGTATGTGAAAATGTGATTCTTCCGGTGAAATACCCTGTCGAAGATTTTGTGAATTTTGAACCCATTACAGGGATTATTTTTCAAGTTATTTGATCATTATCTAAATAAAAATTTATAAATACAAATAATTCTTTAATTGCTAATTATGTATGACGTGAATTATATCCGCAATGAGCTCAAAATATCTTAGACCTTCTCCTTTGAAGACATTTATGTGTAAAGAATATTATTATTATTTTTTATTTTGTAATCTGATTTTTATTTTTAAACAATACGAACTACAACATAATTTAAAAATAAATAGTGGTTCACATCGATCCTGTCATTGGATTCAAAATGTTAGTGTTTGCTCAAATCTATGATTGATATATGTGAGGTGGTTTCAAGCAGATTTAAGTTTATTGGATTCTTGCCTTGGAAGTCTTTGCTATTAAAAAAAATGAATAAAATTTTAAAATTGATTATCTATGACGCCACTTGTCTTCTTATGAGGTTGGTATTGATGTTCTAAAGTCTTAGGATGATAAAAGAGGTATAGAAAACTGCTATATATTGATTTATTTAATATATTCTGCCCCTCTAGGGACATAATCCAGCCTGTAATTCAACGTTTACATTTAATTATGTAATGAAGTGTATGTTCATATTATTAAAATACCTATGACTACAGGCCTAATTATGTCCCTAGAGGGATAAATATGATCAAAATTATCAAATAAATTGCATCTTTTTGTACCTCTTTCGAGATCCAACATTTTAGAATTTATCTTCTATATCAAATTACAAAGTCTTTGATAATTTACCTGGCTGAATACTTGTTTTCTGGAAGGAAGCATAGGGTCTTTGAAAATTCACGCCATCTTTATCTGGCTGAATACCTGTCTTCTGGATGGAAGCATAGGGCCTTTGAGAATTCACACCGCCTTTATTTGACTGAATACTTGTCTTCTGGATGGAAGCATTGGGTCTTTGAAAATTCACGCCATCTTTATCTGGCTGAATACCTGTCTTCTGGATGGAAGCATTGGGTCTTTGAGAATTCACACCTCCTTCATTTGACTGAATACTTGTCTTCTGGATGGAAGCATTGGGTCTTTGAGAATTCACACCTCCTTCATTTGACTGAATACTTGTCTTCTGGATGGAAGCATAGGGTCTTTGACAATTCACACCTCCTTCATTTGACTGAATACTTGTCTTCTGGGTGGAAGCATAGGGTCTTTGACAATTCACACCTCCTTCATTCGACTGAATACTTGTCTTCTGGGTGGAAGCATAGGGTCTTTGACAATTCACACCTCCTTCATTCGACTGAATACTTGTCTTCTGGGTGGAAGCATAGGGTCTTTGACAATTCACACCTCCTTCATTCGACTGAATACTTGTCTTCTGGGTGGAAGCATAGGGTCTTTGACAATTCACACCTCCTTCATTCGACTGAATACTTGTCTTCTGGATGGAAGCATAGGGTCTTTGAAAATTCACGCCATCTTTATCTGGCTGAATACCTGTCTTCTGGATGGAAGCATAGGGAGAATTAACACCTCCTTCATTTGACTGACTACTTGTCTTCTAGATGGAAGCATTGGGTCTTTGAGAATTCACACCTCCTTCTTTTGGCTGAGTACTTGTCTTCTAGATGGAAGCATTGGGTCTTTGAGAATTCACACCTCGTTCATTTGACTGAATTCTTGTCTTCTGGATGGAAGCATAGGGTCTTTGAGAATTCACATCACCTTCCACTGGCTTTTATTTTCTTCCCAATATTTTTTCCTCGTACCCATCTTCATGTTTTTCCCAATCCCCTGGAGTAATGAGAAGATTCAAGGGTTCCACTGTAAGAGCTATAATTTATTGAATTACCTCCTGTCACTCTTTATCAGAGTATCGCTAAGACTTCACACCACCTTCTTCAGTTATGATAAATCTTCTTTTCTTCCTGTCAATTTTTCCTCCACTATGCCGTACTTCTTCCTCAACATGTCCTTTAATTATCTTTAATTTGTATGGTTTCTCACTATTTATAAATCTTCACATTCATGCATAAATGCCACATTTATCTAATGGCTTTTTTTTTTTTTTTTTTTCGTATTAAATTAAGCTTTTTACAAATTTAAATACTCTTCATAATTTTCTAAAACAATATTTGGTTAATAATTATTTATATTTGCTTTAAGTTCAAGAAATACTTATGTTTATTTTTTACTATGTGCCTTTTTTTTTAATGTTGTGTATTTTTCTAAATAATTCTAACTTTAAAGTAATTATTATTATTACAGATGTATATTTTGACAGCGTATCTTGTTATTGGTCATCTATAAACCGAGTTAGAATAGTAATGAAAGTCATTAAGTTTCCACCAAGCTAAGCAAGCTTTGTTATGATACAATATATTTGTACGTTTTGCCTAACAATATTAACCATTTTTTACTTAGAAATACTATCATGCTGAGTTTATCATTCATTGTGCTTTATTGGAGATATTCCATTCTGCTTTTCTGACCAATTCTTTATCTTAAAGCCATCTAAGGTGGTGAACTTCACTATAATATCTGTTTCGCCAAGTTCCTCTATTTCTCTCTTCTTCGGTACTCTTTATGCCGAAAGGCAGTCAAGACCTTGTTGCTTACATATATTGTTGGCTCTTATACATAATTTTTTTGAATGATCTGATCATTTTTGATATTACATATTATTTTTATTACTTCAATTTAAAATTTAATAATAAAAAAAAAAAACATTATTGTTGGCTATTATTAAAGCTAATAAAATGTATGTATTTTTTATTATATTTCTCTAGTAAATAATTTATAAATTCGATGAATGTAAATTAAACAAATAATCACTTTCTAATGTAATTAATACCAAACTTTTTATTACTGGTATAATTTGTAATTGTTTGTATAATAGTTGTATTGTTTTTTCCCAACCACAAGATATTTGTGACAAAAAATAGTTCAAATAATTAATGCTTAGAAAAAAAAAGAAAATTTAGTCTTATTTTCATGCCAATTTAACTGTATAAGTCATTACTCAGGAAAAATCTATTTTCTGGAGTATTTAATAAAAAAATTAATGTGACCTCGCTAGAAATTGAAACCGGTTCATGTAAACGATCACCTGTTATTATGAAACTTTTTTACAAAAAATAATATATTTTAAAATTAATATATTTTAGGATTTAAATTTAGTATAAACGAATTTTATTATTAATAATAAAATTAATTTAAAAACAAATTGGTTTTTTTTCTCTCTCTTTAAATAAATATTTAAGTTATTAATTTGGAAGCAATATTTCTTTTAAAATTTGATAATTTTAAATAATTTTCAAACTTTTAATATGTTACCTTTCTTTTTAAGAAATTGGTGCTTTTTATGTTAAGTAATGTACAATTTAGATATTATGTATATAAATTTATTTTTTTCTTTTCACTAAACTTATAAAAATCACATGAAGAAATACAGTTTGATATAATCGGATATCTAATTGAGCACAAAATAACTAAAAAAAAAAGTTATTAAAAAATTTGAAATATCAAGAAGGATATTCCCAAATGGATGTGTATTGAAAGGTTTGAATTAAACAGAGTGTAGAATTTTTAAAAATTAATATGCATAGTAAAACAATATTTTTAAATTAATACAAACTTGTGAGTAGTTGCATTTACTAAGGAATTGGAAAACTTCAGATTTGCACCCCTTAAATATTTAGACCCCTTTAAGCTGAAATCATAATTCCCGCTGAAGCCTACCGCAGTCTGTTCCACCACTGATTACTGATTATTAGTACAATAATGTTAATTCCTAATAGAATAGTTGTTTATTAATGGTTAACTGATAGTGACAAACTAAAGATATAAAAAAAAATCAGTATTATGTATTAAACAAGCTATTTTATTGGACAGTTTTCATCTTCGCTCAATTCAGCTTAAAAATCTATACTTTATGAGTATTGATACAAATTTCTTTACTTTTTACTTTCTTTTGATTTTAAGGTCAACTTTTTCCTTTGTAGGGGAAAGTTGTCTAAAACGGGGATGTCGGGTCAAACGGGGACATAGTTAGAATGCGTTCTCTAAAAGCACTATGTCCCCTGTGTGTTTGACCTTACGTCCCCATTTTAGACAACTTTCCCCTACTAAATTTTTCGGGTTGTTGAATACCTTTTAGCAATTCTACTTGCAATTCTACACCTATTAACTTATGTATCCCTTCTCTATAAACAGCTCTGTTTCTCCAACTTTTTTCTCCAAGTACGTTAAGGTTTTTATCCACATCCTAAAACCACTTGCTGCTAGATCGTATTCATCTTGAAGGACCATTTATTTTTCCATGCTACTGAGTCTGAGGCTTTTGTCCATCTTTTCAACATGTGCCAGCTGTCTTAATCTTTGGACTTTTATAAAGTACTTCTAGCCCTTCCAAAATATAATATATCAGTTGCTTTTCATCTTCTTAACTCCATTAACATGGTTGCACCTTATAGTTTCCTCACCTCTTTCATTTCAAAATATAATTAACAGGTTTGCATCAATATTAGCAATACTATGAGAGTTCACATTTCTCCTACATAAGTGACTTGGTCTTATTAGGTTTTTGCAAAATTATAAAGGTCTTCCTTGTTACTAAATTAGACTTAAGCTGTCTAAAGTTAGCATAGTAAACTCTGTTTTGTGCTTTTATTCGATTCTGCTTAAAATTTCAGACTGTTGTTGTTTTAAAATAATATCTTCAAGGTAAACAAACTCATTCTCATGGCTTTGAGGTTAATTACTCATATTTTTCTCTTTCGCCATCCCTGTTCCGCTAATATTTTTTATTTATTTAGTGTTCTTATCATTTATTATTAGTCCTATTTTGGAAAAAAAAATCTGCTCGACAGACTCCCTATTGCGAACACATATGAATAGGTAGTGTGGGGTTGGCTCTCCTACCCACTAAAAATGCCTGCACCAAATTCCTAGGCTGAGTTTAGTGCGGTGCCGTTCTCACACTTCAACTTCATACTTGTGCCTTGTGTTGTGACCTAAGTAGTAGCATCCCCACCACCTTTTTAGGTTTTTTCTTACCTGTTCTTGCTTTTCTTGAGCTTATTTCAAGACGTGCTTGCTTCCGTGTGTCATAATTTCATTAAGATAATAAAATTAAAATTTTCAGTTTTGATGAACTACCTTAAGTGTTTGATATTAATCTGTATTGCATAATATATCTGTTGTGACAATAAACTGATCAATTTTGTTTAAATTTAATTCAGTACAAGCAAGATGCACATAATCTTTGTTATAACAACTAATTTATGGAACTATACTAGTTTATTGTGCTATTATATAGTTTTATAATTGTTTTTAATAAAAAAAAAAAAAAAACATAAA
>KZ651927.1:249674-263840 GCA_001010745.2 Gerris buenoi
ATTACGCATTTATACATTTTAGTTGCTAATAATATAAACCTCTATAATCATTAAAAAAGCTAAACAGTTGAAGTAGAGAGAAGATTTAAAAAAATCTACTACACTTTTTAGATGTCCGTCTATTTAATAGACATCTCAAGGTGACAGACAAATATTGTGCGCCAACTGTGTCTGCTATTCATACGTTGTTCCCCTACATAATAATACAGCCTTTATTATCTCTTCATATTCAATGTGTACTATCGTAACAGAAATATTATTTTATTCATATATACATACAATAAGATTATGAAGGCGTTAGTATGAATACATATGTTGGCTTATTTCCTTAATGATTATAATTTATTTTTATCTGCTATCCTACTAATATGTATTAGTATACATTTTAAATAGTTTTACCAAATACTGTGTAGTTTGAATTAAAATAACCTATGAAGATACCAACCTAATAATAAAAAATTAAAAACAGAACTAATTAAAGAACCCGTATTTAATACTTCGTTCTTTTCCACGCCAACATCATTAAAATGACATTTTAATAATAATTTAAAAAAAAAGATAAAAAAATAAAAAGCCATCTATTACAAGAAAAAGGAAAGAATAACAGATTCAATAATAAATTACAAATATATATTAATTGATATTTTATCTAAAAAAAAAAAAAAGTAAAATTGAAAATAGGAACACAACTTCTTGAAATGGCAGTTAGCAGTGGCACACCACTGAGGTGATTTGAGTTGCCTTAAATTGTAAAAATTAATTTACAAAATTAGTCCAAGAAAAAGTATAAGCATTTTACCAATATAATTATACGGCCTTATATAATTATATTAAAAGTAATGTTCATGATTATTGTGATTAGTTTGAAATCTAATCAATTCTGTTAGAAAATTATAGTACAATATCACATGAGTAAACAATTGCAACCAAAACCTTAAGGAGGGGAGAAATAAAATCAGTAGAATTGATTAGGGCTTGGAGCATGTTTAGTGACTTTTTTGTTAGCGACATTAGACTAACTGGCTTGCGGCCAAAAGGTCTACCTTTTTTTGGAACTCCCTCCAATTTATCACTCCTTTTCAGGTTTATTTTATTTGTTTCTAATTATTTGTATAGTTTTCAAGGCATTATTCTTTATTAATCTATACATTTATTACTTATTTACTACTTTACTCTTTATTTATTTCTTTTTTATTTATTTATTTAATAGCCTTCACCTTGTGCTTTGCGTAGGGCTTATGCTAGTAATCATTCAGGAAAAAAAAAATGAAGGCTGGTTTTGGTTTTTTATAATGTTTGAAATGTATGCCAATAAAAAATTTGTTTGAAAAAAAAAATTATAATAATAATAATATGTGAGAAATATAAAAGTATCCATTTATTTGCAATTCTGATCAATGAACCAACAAAATTTTAATTTTATATGAATAAAGATTTGTTTCTACTTACTAAAATACCGTAAAATCTCGCGTATAATACGCACCCGTGTATAATACGCAGGCAAAATTTTGAGCTATAATTTGGGGAAAATGAAATATTCGCGTATAATACGCACCCGACTTTTCTGTCAAATTTTAGGAAAAAAATCGTTTATAATACGTACCTAGAATGATATATTTTGCACATTTTACATGTAATTCCCAATATTTATTACGTAATATTTTTACTTGCGAGGTCAGATGGCTAATAAGGTGTCTATTTTATAAGAAAACTGGGTGCTTTCTTATAAAATAGATAAATTCGTAGAAGGGCCGCCTTTGAAGTCAGTCGTTTGTTATCAAGCCGGTGTTATCACATGGTGTAATCACCAGTGAAATCTCACGGGGGTACCGTACCGGTTTTTGAGATAAACAAAAAAATTATCTTCTATCTACTTTTATCCATGACTTTGATCATCTAGAGAAATAAAATAACAAACTACTATGATGATAACAAGTCTTTTTTTGTCTAAAAAAAAAGAGAATAGAAATAAGTATACGATGAGATACATAAAATCAGTTTTTGTTAAAAAAAAAGTATGTTTACCTTTGTTTTTAATATTTTTCAATTATTGAGGTAAAATTTAAGTTGAAAAACGAAGTATTTTTTTCACTCGTGTATAATACGCACCCCTATTTTGAAAGGAAAAAAGAGGTAAAAAAAGTGCGTATTATACACGAGATTTTACGGTAGGTTTAACGTTTATATAAGGTTTGTTCCAACCACACCTCAAACTAGTTCCAAGCTGTATGACGCATGTGCATTAGCACAAAACATTCAAATGTGAACCGATGCGCATGCGTCGGACAGTTCCAAACCAGTTTGAAGTGTGGTTGGAACAATCCTATCAATTCAACCGTAGTTCAATAATTTGTTATACATTTATTGCTACAAAGAGTTGCTAAAAAAAATTATTTTGTGGCAAGTTCTTTGTATAAATAAATATGATTTTTTGTAAAATGTGTAAAGTAATTTGCACTGAACAATGTGTGATGTGCCGTAGTAAAATAGTACACTCTTATAAATTAATAATTGAAAAAAAGGGGATGTAAACATAAAAAAAAAAGTTGCGGGAAGGTCTTCAAACCTCATCAGCTAAATTTGTTCCCTAAAGCAAGGTGCACATGAAAGGGCAAGAGTTTCATGAAATCCATAAAAATGGTTGACTGAAATGAGTTTCCAATGAGCACGTGTGCATGCAATAAGTTTAATCCTACCAGTTTCCTCGCTCTACGCAACTCATACTGTTCTAAGATTATTTTGTAAAAAAAAATAAATAAATAAAATGGGTTTCCAAATAAGAAATTATTGTAATTTGTTAATAATATTTTTATATGGTGAGCGTGAGTTTAATTGACATGTTAAAGTGTTATTTTCTAGGATTCTCTGACATGGACGCATTTGATCGGGACTCTGTTACTGAGTTTATCACTGAACCCAGAACTCCTACTGACACCAGGCCATCTCCAGATATAGTCAGTATTTAATAATTATAATAAATTTAATATTGAAATTTCTCTTAATAAGATTTAGAATAATTGTGATTAGCTTAAATCATTGACAAATCTGTTTCTTCAAAATGTAGGGTGGCAGGTATAAAGTTAGTGTATTGCTTGACGTACATTATGATGAAGAATGGAAGAAGTTTTTAAGATAAAGTTCAGGGGAAAATTGCGCAGCATTCAGTGTACAAAGTCTCAGTTTTTTTTGCCCCTAAAGTTGTTTATAAAATCAGATTTTCGGGGTTCTGATTTCTGGGATCTACTGTACATAATGTAATGCATAGCTAGTATATGTGTTAATCTGTTTCCTAAACTTTAAAGATAATTGAATAAAATAAATTATTTAACAAGGGTGCACATTGAGACGCAGGCGACGCAGTGCAGGGCAGCTGAGTGTTTTGCCACCGCAGAAATATAGGAAACAGTAATTTTTTGATTGAGGCCCAAAGCCAAGCAGGATGGTAATATACCACTTGTGGCCTACCTGTGACTAGTGAATCTAGGGCCCAATGCACACAGAAGAGGCGGAGGCGCGTTCTGTGTGCATTGGGCGTAGCATTCGTTTATTTCAGTAGTTGAGACAAACTGTGCTCCCCTGTCCTGTGCCACTTGCCTCTCAATGTGCGCCCAGCCTGAGACCTTAAAAATAAAGTGATTCTTATAGCTTACACCTGATTTAATTTAATTTTGAAGGTTGTACCACCTCCTTTGGGGAGCAATTTTAAGTTAAACTAGAATTATAAAAGTGAGCAGAAGAGAGAAAAATACACTCAGCTGATGGGATATGAACCATGGACCTTTGTATTGCCGGTCCAATGATCTACAAAATAAGCTAGCCCAGAGAATTATTTCAAAGTGATATACTAGTCCTTGTCGATGGCAAAATTATTTTAATTTTTTCACTCGAACTAGACAAGAGAAAATTTTTTTCTCGAAATATTTTTCTTCTCTATTCTGTCAGAATTAATTTATAATTTTAATTTATGTTTTATAGTTTTTCATTTGTACAATTTTTACAGATGCTTGGAGGTGTGCGTGATAGCCAGTCTGTTCCTCCGTCTCCTTCCACACCTTCATCCTACATATATAAGGTAAATTACTGTTTAGCTAGTATTGTATGTTGTATTCTAGTAAGTACTGTATTTTGAAGTTTTTATGTAGTGGTTTTAAACCATTTATTCACTGTCAAGTTTTGTTCAATTAGCCAAGAAGCTCAATACTCCAGTTCTCTCAACTTACACTGGTAGTCCCTTCAACAAAGGAAATATTCTAGATGTAAATCAGAAACTTTGATATTTGGCATAGTTATTTATTGATACTCGAAAATGAACATATGTAGAATCCTGAAAGTTCTATGTGGAGCTTCTACCGCCGTCTTGGAAAAATATGGCCCCATTATTCGCAAATACTTTAAAAAAAGATTAAGTTTACAAAAAAGTACGAGTAATTCTGTAGAAACTTAAAGCTCATAAAATTGTCTGCAAAAAAGACCTTGTAAAATTTTTGATAACTTATTCCCATGTGCCAGTACAGGCACTTCTTTAGATGGTTTCTCCCCTTTTGGGGAGTAACCATCTGAATAAGCCTCCCCCATAACCTTCTTTAGTTGGTTACTCCCCTGTGTTTACATTACTTGGTTACTCCCTTTTTTAAATTTATTGGTTACTCCCCTAATTTATTACTATGAATTGATAACATTCCAAAAATTATTATTTTTCCACCCAATAAACGTTTTTGGGAATGTAGAAAAGCATTAGGGCTTTTGTTGGGGTGAGAATAGGGGTAAAGACAAGATGTATAAAGATAAAATTCAAGATAAAATAAGGGGAGTAACCATCTAAAGAATGTGTACTGAGTGATCTTCTTTAGACTGTTACTCCCCTAATTTATTAATATGAAGATCAAGATATAATAAGGGGAGTAACCATCTAAAGAAGGTGTACGGAGTGATCTTCTTTAGACTGTTACTCTCCTTATTAAAACAGATGTGTGATACTCCGTTGTCCCAATTTATATTGGACTAAACAGATTTTTTTAAATAGTTTTTAGACAAATTCATTTATATTTTAAAAATACATTCTAAATATTTGCCGAGTTTCTTTTACAACATAGTTTCAAATAAATTTTAGACCATTTTGACAGAGGGAGTAACCAACAATTCTGTCAATAAATTTTATTTAGTTGACAGAAAAAATATTAGATTTGGTTAAAACGAAATTAAAATAAGTTAAAATTTAGAGGAATAGAAAGGTTTACATTTCCGAAGTGAAATTCTGTTTAATGGACAATTAGATGAGGGAGTTTTTCCAATGGATGTAAGGTAAGGAGCTTAAAATGTGAATTGTAATTTTTGTGAGTTTATTTTAGGTATTTTGTTTCTTAAAATTTGAACATATTTAAATGAATGAAAATAACATAGTATCGCTCTCTCATATCTTCAGGTAAATTCCTTCGAATAAATAACTATTAAGGAAAAGGAATATTTAGTCTTATGTTCATTGGGACAAAGGAGTATCAAACTTTTAAATATAAAAATGTGATATTCCTTTGTCCCAATGTACATTGGAAGAGTGCCTTTTTCCCTAATCTCTCATTTTCTTTTAACAAAAAAAAAAAAATTAAATATTGGGGGAGTAACAAACTAAAGAATCCTTGGTTACTCCCCATTTTTTTAAATAAACATAGGGGAGTAACCATCTAAAGAAGTACCCCAGTACCTATACCTCATATGTTTAAAAACTTTTTTAGTTTTTGCTAATTTTTCAATTAAACTTAATTATGAAACTTAAGAAAGTCGTTGTATAGGATAAATTAAACCTGAGAAAATATTTCATCAGATTATTTGTACATTTTATTGCAATTATATTATACTTTCTGACAGCAAATTATTACATGGCGATGAAATTACCTGAAAAAAATTAATTTACCTCGTAATTTATTTATTTATTTTTTTGGGGGGGGGGGGGCCTTCTGCTTAATTTTTTTTTTTTCTTTAATTTAGCTTTAGTGAATTCTTTTGAAGCCATGTATATTTTTTTTTATTAAAAAGAAACGTTAATGTTGCTGTATGAACTTTACTTACTTATTAGGAAGGGTAATCTGAAAAAATATATTGTCTTACGAGTCAATATGTTTTTTTCAAATTATTCTTCATTGTAATTGCAGTGGCCCTCTCTCAAAATAAAAATATCAGATTTTTCGGATTTAGTTCACCAATATGCGCCCAAATCAGCTCTGTTGACTGGACTAAGGAGATTCAGGTGGTTTTAGCTTTTGCTCCAGGAACCGGAAATAATTCTACACTTGATTCTTATCCTTGTGATTTCTTTTTAGAGTGTTAAATTATCCAGAATTAAGCTACAATTATTAGTACAGATAATCAACTCTTTACTCTACAACTGAAGCATGTTTGATAAATCCAATGTTAAACTAATTAAAAATCCAGAAGAATTAAGCAAATTAAAAAGGGATTAGTTAGCTGTGGATTTGCATGTTATATGTGTGTTTGTAAAATTAGTATGAAGTGCACACCTGCGGAGCTTAGATCAGACTCCTCGTGTGACTATTCTTGGGGTCTGTGAGATAGAATGCTCTCAGGGAAAGCACTACTAGATATTAACCTCAGCCTAAGGTCTAGTTTGTTCCTCTAAGAATATTTTAGCCTTAGTTTCACTGAATCAGATTATTTTAACACTGCTTGTTCTTGTTTAAGGTGGACAGAAGTAGATATGAGGAGCAAGATTCGACAAATATATCACTACTCGCTGGAGAAAGTGTTCAGGACGTAGCTAGAGACATCGCCTATGTCTGTCCTCACAACGGAACTGCCTGGGGTCACCTAACTATCACCAACTACAAGTTGTACTTTAAGAGCACCGATAGAGATGTACCGCTTATTCTCGAAATGCCTTTGGGCTTTGTAAGTACCGATTGAGTTAAAGCGTAGTAAGGTTCTAATATAGAAAAAAAGTGTATATTGGGTGAAGTGTGGAATAGAGAGTTAGTGGAAATTCCCCTATCAGAAAAAGTTCCGTAGGTTCAGGTGACTGCTTTGTTTCATAGATCATCCTCAAAACACTTATGCCGAGAGTGATTTGTCTCTCTGTTTGTCATAATTTGGTTCATATCCCTCAAACCGTCCATCATAGGAAAAATAATGGGAAATTAAACATTTAATCTTAGCATGCCTAATGCACTAAAATGTGCTAAGCTCAAATGAAAGCTATTGACGAGTAGATTCAGGGCCGCTTCTAGGATCTGAGGGCTCATAGGCTGGACTTGTGGTGCGGGCCCCCTACAATATTCGGCTTGGCTTCCTACCCCTCCCCTATCCCACCGAATTTCCTGCATAAAGTTATTTTATAATGACCCATAAGAAATCATTTGATTTGGAGTGGAGAATTGTTAGGTGCACATGCACATAAACGAGGTGATTTTAGAGGTCATTTACAACAAAAGCCTGGTTTTGTCCAATTGCAGTTTTAAGTTGAACAAAAAATATCGAGTAAGCATGTACCCAGTTCTTAATAATTCTCGAGTATCGATTTATTTCTTTTTTCAGAGTATTTCACGAAAATTTCCAAAAAATGCATAATGTNAAGATCTTTTTTTTTCTATTTTGTGGTGCGGGCCCCCTTGTGGTGCGGGCCCCTAGGCTGCAGCCTATGTAGCCTGTGCTTAAAAGCGGCCCTGAGTAGATTACAACATACAATTTATTAGAGATAACATACATTTGCTCTTGAAACATTGTAAAAAAAATATGTTCTATTTTTTTAAATTTAAGGTTTTTTTTATTGGAAAAACATATTCTACATGAGGGGTTGGATAAAGTATGGAATGTTAGCCAAAAAACCTGGAAAGGCATTTTGTCCAACCTGAAAACACCTACAAATTTATGCTTAAGATTAAAAATTATTGCCCCCAAATCAGAACTTTAAGAGTTATCAAATTATTAATTAACTGTTATAAATATTACAACAATGCCTTTAAAAACAATAGTTAGATATAACTGATCAAAGCATTTTCAAAACAAAAGTTAGTTTTTTTCTTTACAAGAGTTCTAGAATTGATTTTTAGAATATACCAAATAATTACAGTCGACTCTCGATAACTTGAACCTCAATAACTCGAATTCCTCGATAACTCAATTTTTTTTAATCCCCTTCATTTCCCTATAGTGTTTGCCTTTAATATTACCTCTATAAGTCGAATATTTTAAAATAAGAACCTCGATTATACAAATTTATTTTATTTTGGAGCCGTGGACGACCTCTATAAGCCGAAGTTTTGATTCTATCCCCTCTATAACTCGAAGTTCACAGGTGCCTTCATAATCAGATGACTGACAAATGACAATACCATACATTAGTAGAGTTTTAGAGTTCTTGCATGTCATAGTCATAGTACAGTTGCATATCATTGCTTCCCCTTCTTTCGAGAATTCGGCATACCGCCAAATACTTTATCAACGATCCTAAAAATTCTAGATAAGTAATGATAATGCAGCAAGTGTGTTAGCTGGCTCAGTAAAGAGGACAAAATATGCATTATAGTTTTTTGTTTAATACCCTGTATTTCTTGGTACTGGTTTATTACTTGAGTAGGCACCTTTATAACTCGAAGTTGGTTATTTTAGACCTCAATACCTCGAACCTCGATTAGTCGAAGAACTCGATAACTCGATTTTTTCTATTTACCCCCGAAGTTCGAGTTATCGAGAGTCGACTGTATGTTGTTGATTGATGCAGTCTGTACCATTCTTTTATGAAGCCAATGTGGCCCGAGGTTCTCGTATAGACAAGAAGCTACCCCTCCTTTTCTACTATTATTATAAATGTATCTCTTTCAAGGAATCTGTTGGAGTAAAATAACAATATAATGTAGGCAATTACAGACTACTTAGAGACCTCTGTAGACACGAAAGCTGTTGGCTTTTCTATCGATTATGTTAACTGTATCGATCACTGTCACTACTTGGATGGGTGACAATTCTGTACCAGGAACTACTCTGGGGGGGGGGGCAGAGTTTTGTAATTACAGTGGAACTTGGATAATTCGAACGCCAATAATTTTAAATGTTCGTTAATTCGAATACAGTGAAATTCGCTTATAGTGAACCCGGATACAGCGATATTCTGATTAATTTTGGATGTAACAATGACGGATGTAGCAATAATTCGGGTAAAGTGATCTCATTTTAGAATTAAAAATGGTCACCCCATTAGCCTATAACAATGTAGGGAATTTTATTTCACCTTTCCATGAAGAATTTCATCATTTCATTTCAATTCATTGCAAATTTTGTCTCTAATAAAAAGTTAACAGCCATCACTGATTATTTTAAATGATTATTATTATTATCTTTACCAATTCTTAGCTTCATAGAATTTATTTTTCTCCCTCCGATTACAACGTCTGTGCTTTAGCCCTATGATCAAAACATGACTTAAGTTTTGAAATCAATTGTTCCTTTATTTATGAAATGCTACGCTTTTAAAAATTATTTGGCATGTTAATTTGACTATTATTAACTAGCTGATTTTTTAAAAAAATGAAAGTCTTATTTGTTATGTGTCTTTTTTAAATCCGATTTGTTAATACCATGCAGATTTGCATTTGCACATTAACATTATTTGGATCATCTTTTATTTTATATCGGATACGATGTTCGGATATAACGATCTGTTTTGCTAGATCCCTTGGAGATCGCTATAAGCGAATTTCACTGTATTTGTGTTGGTCCCTTGACTTTTTTTTATCAAAATCAATGTAAAAGTTTATGATTAATTTGAAGTTTTTAAATATTTTTCCCCAAAATAAAAATGTATATATGGAAGTTTTTAAAATGGAAATTTTACCTGCCTTAAAGAGGTCATTGTCAAGGGTTTTTTAATCTGGGTAAATCCCTACATGTGAGTGTGTGCGTACCTGGGGGAAATCCCGCTAAGCTGCAATGATGGTCAAACCTAAACCTTAACCACTCAGTTGTCTTGTGAACTTCCTTCTGTCACTTAGTACTTAGTCAACAAAACACTTCATTTTCTATACTACATTTAATATTCATTTTTATTTTATAGAGTTAAATTTTATTTATTTATTGTTTCTGACTTTTTAGATAAGATCTCATCTCCTCTGAACAATATTGTTCCAAGTTTTCTGATTTGTCATTATTTTGTTTATAAATTCATTTATTCCTTCTCTAACTTGGACAGTATTTTTCAAAGATGAATTTCTTGTTTCTGTCCTTTTAAGATTGTATTATGTATGTATTCATGTAATTTCACAAAAGTTTATGTGTGACACTAACAATTTGGTGAATTGTCTGTTTGGCAATGGTCTTAAACTTTGCTGAAAAACACCTTCCATTCACAAACATACTTTTGGTAGCAGAGCATGGTTAGAATATTTTGTCTCACTTTTATTATTTTCAAAATTGTCAGTTTCATACAATCTATGTATAAATTATCAAGGGAAAATTTTATTCACTTTCAGAACCTATAAAATTAGAATTTAAGTTCTTTTTACAATCTAATCTTTTCAAAATACAAAGAATATCTTTCTCTTAGTGAAGTCTCAGATTTTTTCACCAGGATTCGTCCATCAGGTTTACTTGAAGAACCATGAAAAGATAACAAGAGGTTCTTTATATAAACTGAAGCTGCTTCACCTGTCAGGGATAATGCAGAAGTAGACCAGGAACCAGGTCTGGCTAAAAGTAATCAAGGAAATAGAAAGCGACCGGAATTTGCAGACCTCAAACTGTCTGCATACTCTACAACTACTATCGGCTCCGCAGATCTGTGTCATCTCTATTTACAAGAAAGGACATTTCAGTGTCTTCTGTGAGCTTAAAACCAAGTGGAAGGTTCATTTCAAAGTTTCAGTGTGTCCACTACAATATAAAAGCAGCCGGAAGGATAATCTGAAAAAATGTATTGTGTATCGAGTCAATATGTTTTTTCAGATTATCCTTCCGGCTATAAAAATAATGGCAGTGCAGTGGTTCTCTTTAAATACAAATCCAAAAAGAAGAATCATCTGAAAACTTATAGACTATACATAATAACATATGCCTATTTCAGTGTGTCCACTATGATATAAAAGTAGCTGGAAGGGTAATCTGAAAAAATATATTGCTTATCCATTCAATATGTTTTTTCAGATTACTCTTCCGGCTATAAAAAATAATGGCGTTGCAGTGGCCCTTTCTCTAAATACAAATGAAGAATCATCTAAAAACACATAGACTTGTTACATAATAAAATAAGGCTGTTCCAATGTGTCTACTACGAGATAAAAGTATCCGGAAGAGTAATCTGAAAAGATATATTGTTTATCAAGTCAATATGTCTTTTCAGATTACTCTTCCGGATATAAAAATAATGGCGTTGCAGTGGTCCTCTCTCTAAATATAAATCCAACTTTAAGAATCCATCTGAAAACACATAGACTTGTTACATAATAAAATAAGGCTGTTCCGATGTGTCTACTATGATATAAAAGTAGCCGGAAGAGTAATCTGAAAAAATATATTGTTGAGTCAATATGTGTTTTCAGATTACTCTTCCGGATATAAAAATAGTGGCATTGCAGTGGTCCTCTCTCTAAATACAAATCCAACCAGAAGAATCATCTGAAAACACTTAGACTTGTTACATAATAAAAAAGGCTGTTCCGATGTGTCTACTATGATAAAAAAAAGTATCTGGAAGAGTAATCTGAAAAGATATGTTGTTTATCAAGTCAATATGTCTTTTCAGATTACTCTTCCGGATATAAAAATAATGGCGTTGCAGTGGTCCTCTCTCTAAATACAAATTCAAAAGAAGAATCATCTAAAAACACATAGACTCATCACATAATAAAATACATCCGTTTCAGTGTGTCTACTATGATATAAGAGTAGCCGGAAGAGTAATCTGAAAAGATATATTGTTTATCAAGTCAATATGTCTTTTCAGATTACTCTTCCGGCTATACGAAATACAAATCCAACTTGAAGAATCATCTGAAAACACATAGACTTGGTACATAATAAAATGCAGCTGTTCCAATGTGTCTACTATAATATAAAAGTAGCCGGAAGAGTAATCTGAAAAAATATATTGTTTATCGAGTCAATATGTTTTTTCAGATTACTCCTCCGGCTATAAAAATAATGGCATTGCAGTGGTTCTCTCTCTAAATACAAATCCAACAAGGAGAAGAATCGAAAAAGACATATAAAATGCTGTGCATAAGAAATTAAGGGCATCTCAATGCTCTCACTGTGTGCTTAAAACCAATTTGTTTTAGAGAAGATTTATTTCAATTAAACTACTTCTCTTTCCTATAATATTTTTCTTATTCGTTACTCAATACTTTTACGAGATTTTCTGTTAAATTTTGACAATTTTTTACTCTAATTTTTATTATATTTGAATTATTCTTTTTTTATTACCTACTTGTATATTATTATTATTATTTTTTTTTTTATTACCTATATTATTATTATTATTATTAATGTTGTTTGTTTTACAGGTGAGTAGAATAGAGAAGGTGGGAGGGCAGTCAAGTAAAGGAGAGAACTCTTACGGCATTGAACTTTTTTGCAAAGACTTCCGAAATATAAGATTTTCTCTCAAGCAGGTACAACTTCGTCTTCAATATAACCATCTATCATATGATATAGTATTTAAAAACTATAAAATATATTAAATATTGAGATAATTGTATAATTCTGCCAATATTGATATTGATGCATTTTTTTAAATTAAGAAATCTGAAATCTGATTTGGTGTTTTTACCATTTTAAATATATTTACTTCTTCAAGTAGGAAAACTACATATTTTCCTTCTTCTGTTCTAAAAAGATGTGAAAGTCTTAGAATAGATCTAGATATCCTTTTGATGGTGAAAAGAGGATTCTGTAATTGCTCCTAAGCAATAAAGGAGGGTTTACCTGGGTAAATACATTAGTTAAGTGGACTGTTTAAAAAATTGAAATGTGATTTTTTTTATTTTACACAATATTACGGTAATTGTATTAAAATATAAAAGAAATATCTGTCCAGTACTAATATTTATAAATTCCCCACATATATCACTTCATTCATTATTTTCCATTTCTTAGTTGTTATAGGTTTGTTCAATTTAAATATTATTGAGCTATATTTGAAAGGCAATATTGTAATTTAATTTTATAGTTATCAATACTGTGATGTATATCAAGTTTGAGATAGGCTTCAAGATGTTTGATTTCTAAATTTTTTTGATGCACTATCAGAGCTGGTTTTAAGTGGTAGGTTGGTGAAAAGGACTTTATTCCCTCCGCCCTACAACAACTACTTCTACTAAAATTGCAATTGGTGTTATGTTTTTGTAGGAACATCACTCTAGAAGAAGTGTTATTGAAAAGATTCAACCACATGCATTTCCAAAGACTCATAAGCGTCCACTCTTTCCCTTTGAATACTTGGAGAAATTTGAAGAGAACGGCTATCATGTTTACGACCCAGTTGCAGAATTTAAACGAATGGTTTGTATTTTACTAACTCGTATTTTATTAGAATAATTTAAATCAGGGGTGGCCAACCCGCGGCCCGTGGGCCGCATGCGGCCCGCCTAGAACATTTTTCTGGCCCGCGAGGTTTATCATACTTTAAAAAAAAAATATTTATTTTATATAAATATAATGGCCAAAGTAGTGAAAGTCAATGTACTTATTTAAAAAAAATACATTATTTGTCCATATTTTCAAATAAACAGATGAGAAAAATTAACTTTGATTTTAAAATAATATTCTTGGTAATATTATGACAGATATTGCCTGTTTTATTTGTGACTTTACAGTTGTGATTTAGCAGATTAATGAAATTATATTCTGGGAAATCCTTGTTTGGGTGATTTGGCCTCTACGTAGCCTTGAAGCAGCTTCTCCCTTCTCTCCGTTTGGTACCTTACCCCTACCCTTCGTACCTCTACTTCCTATGTGCTATCTTATCCCTTCTCCCTCCAGTGTCCCTCCACCTGTGTACTGTGACCTCTACCTTTCACTCCATACAATATTTAATTATTTTTAATTGTTGAATTAAAAAATGACTGAATTTAACAAGTAAAAATCGGTCCAAGACAACTCAGACAAACTTTCTCATAAACGAGTTCATATTCACTTAGCCCAGTGTTTCCCATTTATTAATTTTCGTAT